>ONZK01005102.1:0-18975 GCA_900322385.1 Pharnaceum exiguum | reverse complement strand
TCTAGCAAGATATGTTAGTCACTTAACTCATTAAACTATATGTCTCATTTGTACAATTATAGTGTTCCATATTAGTACCTAATAAATACATACACTTGTGTAGAACACTTCCATCAACAACCTGTCTACTTGGCCTAAGGTTGTGTCTTTAAAATCCTTCTGAGAAGTTGTTTGCATAACGGCTGATGAAGTGATCAAGGACAGGGAACTGGAATGAGAAGGTTTTTTTTTCTGCCTATTTATACAACTCCAAAAATTAGAGTCGGTGTTTATAATTTTACTCTTTTTTTTTAGTTCACGTTAATTTTTCATTTTCCCTTTTCTTTTTCATTCAAAGTAGTTACTTTAGATTGGAGATACACTAGGTACATATTAATTTACCGAGCAGAAAAATTTGTGTAAACCCCTTTTATATATGAGACCTTGTTTTTACCTTCTAGCTGTTCCATTTAAGCGCCAGAGTATGATACAAGTAGAAACAATCAGGTAATACAAGCACAATATCTTTCACCATGGAAAATGATCTAAATGGGGGTCGTTATCATATATACATCTTTTGGTTCAGGATGGGTGTACAACCTTCAACAGGAAATCATGTATGCTTAATTGATTTGCTTTCTGTTTGCTAATCTTCTTTTTTCTTCCTCTACTTGCTCAATCAATGCTTGCACTTCTGCTTCTGTTAGTCCCTCCAACCGTTTCTGCCAGCACCAAAGTTTACAAAGCAATCTTAGATCAGATCATAGTTAAGTGCATAATAGTATGACATACATAGTGAATAAACAAGATGCTAGTAGAGCACTCTCATTTCGGAAATATGCTGAAGCGAAATATTGCATTAACATTGTGTCCAACTGAGATAATAAGCAGGATTACAGGACAGCATCAGACAGGAAGTTAATTAGAATATTTCCAGAGATTGAATTTACACTCATAAGTCACAAGGACAAGCGTTATGTAGCACTAACATCAAATGGCATGATGGTTTCACTGATATATATGCATGATTAGAGAGTAAACTCATTCTAAATGCAGATCATAACTACAACAAAACAACAGTTCATAGTTACATGGCCGGAGAGCTTATTACTTTCTTCCTCTATTAGTCTTCACAGACTTTAATTAGTTAAAGAGTAAATCTGATCAAGCACCAAAGTTCACCTACACGGCTACACATTACTTTTGCGTTGCAATGATCACAAACAGAACTGGTACAGAACTACAGACTGAAGATTGATCTAGAATTATTATCCACACATAATGATCACAACTCAATAAGTATCATCAATTTCATATATGTTTGTCTATGTAATAGCAATCTATGAAGATACTCAAAATCCACAGAGAGGGTCACATTGTAACAACCAAGATGCAATATAATAAGCATCAAGAACATAATCAAAACTGAAACATTACTACAGCACATAGAATGAAGTTTACCTCCATCACTTTGTACTCATAATCTCGCAGCTGTTTAGCATATGTCATGTCTTTGCTTGCGACCCTAAACATATATGTTGATATCCAACCAATAGTCATGCCTAAGACTACAATAAGCTGAACAACATTTCCGGCTTGTAATGGATCAACACCGACAAACTGCACAAAGTATGAGCACAGAACAAAACAACCATAATAAGCAATATATCCAAGACTATCTTAATGAGAGGAGCAAAAGGAACAGAGAAACACATTCCAATAATTGCAAATCAGGCTATGATCAGCTTACCTCCAATCCACTCTTCAAGGCCCAACCAAACACTGTAACTCCTACACCAATTAAGATCACATCTTTCCTTGAATTTCCAAAAGAAGCCTGCCCACAGAGAAGAAAACAAAAGGAAATTAGTATTGGAATCAATAAATTGTAGCTCTGTGATCATATAGCCATACGGGGCATGTTCTTTACAACTTAAGTTCTGTTCAGCTTTTCTCCGTTCAGCTCGTAACTTGCGATTTGGGAACCTAAGAAGTTAGTCCCCATATCTATTCGTTGTTATCAATATGTCATTGAAAATGTCTCGACTCTCTAGTGTCAAAACAACTTAAACAAAAAGTTCAGATTTTTCCAGTTCAGTTAAGTAAAGTTCAGTTCAAAAGAACGAGCCATAGTCTCCACTTATATACTTGATACTTCACAAAACATAAGTGTAATATTATATGTATACTTGCCTTGTTTTGGGCAGAAGAGTCATTCACAGTATCATTTGAACTTGATGAACCACTGCACTTTGTAATCACAACACTCCCTCTAGAAGACCTTTGGTTGGACCAAAGTTTGCCAGTTGTGTCTCTGAGCTTACTGCTACATTTTTGAGCTGCATATCCAACTGTAACAGCACCCAAGAAGCTTTATTTTAACATATAGTCACTGGCAAGTTAAGCAAAATAAACATATAACTGTGTAAGTAGCAAAGATATAAAATTAAAACGAGAGACCTTTCAAGGAAGTAGCTTCCTTTAAGCTGCTGGTGATGCCCTTGTTATAAAGTGTTCCTTGTTGAATATGGGTAATTGTAGATATCATTGTTCTGCTTGTTATTAGCTGGAATTTGAGTGATGAGGTAACAGAGGTTTAAGGGTGGCTGGGTGGGAGAGCAGAGATAGTTGGTAGTTGGAGAAAGGAAGATATTTCGTTGAAGAGAGAGACAGGAGTGGAGGGAAGGATTTGTAGCTAAGTGCTGGATGGAAGGAGGATAACCTGCCACGCTGTAAACTGTGGACTGTTGGTTATATTTCTTCAAATAGTGACGCTCCTTTTTTTGGGGGGTCTTATTTTTATTTTGAGAATTATTACTCTAGTCTTGTACTCCCTAGCTAGATCTAATTGCAACTTCATGGTTCTGTGATTTTTTTCTGAACTTCTATCATTCATAAGATCATCCAAATCTATTTCATTTTGAAGTGTAATTGATAATTTTTCAAAACATTGCAATTACAGGAAGTTCCTCAAAAATTCAAGGATATATATGTTGATTTCTAAGCTTTAGCTTAGCTAGTTTTGAAATGTAAAGGGCGAATTGGACTCTTAGAGTGATTTGCAGTTTGTCTAGCTAAAAGAAGTGAAAAAAACTGACAAACCAAACTGACCAATTAGTTAGTCTAAGAGGGCAAGTAAACTACTTCCTCAGCTTGCTTATGCAGTTATGCTTATGCACCCTGAGGGGAAACAGCAGTAGTAGCAGCGTCAAGTTTCATTTCTTGCATAACCAAGTTTCATAAGAACATAAAATAATGGAGGCTTCTGAATCTGATTAGTCGAGTGCAGAAGTAACTAACCTCTCTGACCACCATCACTTAACCTGCCCTTAGAGAAGCTGCCAATAATTAACAGCCTTCCTTAGTTCCTTTTACTTTGATCTCTCAGCTAACTTTTCCGCTCAGATTTTACGACTTAACACAATAACATTTGACAAAGAATTGGCTTGAAGGGTAGATAGTAATAGTATTACAGTAAATCGTAGAACTACATGCTAGTGTGTTTGCATTTCAACCCTTTTTATATAAGAATCCCAGCATCATAAATTTTACTTGCTTATTTACAAGGTACTACTTTGTTCTATTGACTACATACCTGTCTACGTACTTCTGCTAAACAAATATTTTTCTACTTGGGTGTAAAAATGAAAATGAACTCTACAATTGTGCAAAACTACGAACCACTTCTGCAGCCATCTCCATCGAGGCGGCTTGCTGACTTGTCATCTGATGAGGTGGAGGAGGCCTTGGCTTGCCATGATGAGCCGAAGGGTATGAAGTGGTGGGTGCGGCTTGTGGCTTGGGAGTCAAGGCTGTTGTGGCTTCTATCAGGGTCATCAATTGTGCTATCAGTGTTTAATTACATGCTTAGTTTCGTAACTCGTTATGTTAACGGGTCATTTGGGGTCTGAGGAGTTTGCTGGCGCCTCTATTGTTAATGTTGGTATCCAAGGCCTTGCCTACGGTGTTATGGTAAAGTTTACTCTTTGCTCTATACATTTTTGGTTCAAATTTTAGCAAATGCTCAAGTTGTTATTTATAGGCTGAAGTGTACATTACTGCATGTGGCGCAAGGTATCCGTTTGGCAGTTAAGATAAGGACTTTTATGCGTTATATCACAGGTGTGAGTGAACCTCTATTGTAATGTGTCACAATATAGTTACACCTCCTTGATTGCATTGCACATAGAAAACAGAGAAGCTAGCTGCTATTTATTTTTCACTGGAAAGGTTGGTGATTTGAGGTTGTAATAAACCTGTTTGCTAAACTGCAATATGCTGGTGGTAAGCTTTCCAGGAGAGGACATATAGCCTTGAACTTGGAATCAAAAGCATCATGTCGTTTGATAGTACATTTTAAGCTTGTGGTTTTCATTGGTTTTATCTGAACATGATAATTCAATAATTTAAAATTTTAAATGACTCAAGAATTGAAGATAGTCACTTGAAGCCTCTTCAACCAACATAATTTTAGCGAATAGGCCTGTAGGCCTATTCGTCATCATAAATCTTGGTAAACTTCTGCACAACTGTTGTTGACACTAACTAAGGCATAATTGTATTTCGATATACAATCATGCATCCTGGAGCACTCAACTTATCTCCTATGCACAATGTTGCAGTTAGGTATGGCAAGTGCGGTGCAAACAGTTTGCGGACAAGCCTGTGGAGCGAAGAAGTACTCGTCCATGGGAATCATATGCCAAAGAGCCATTCTCCTCCACGAAGGTGCAGCGGTCCTCCTCACCTTCCTCTACTGGTTCTCTGGTTCCTTCCTCTTGTTGATTGGGCAGTTAGATAGTGTAGCAGCGCAAGGTCAGATTTTCGCGCGAGGGTTAATACCCCAGCTCTACGCCTTCACCCTCAGTTGCCCCCTGCAAAGATTCCTACAAGCACAAAACATTGTCAACCCCTTGGCTTATATGTCTGTTGGTGTGTTCCTGCTTCATGTTCTACTCACTTGGTTGGTAGTGTTTATTTTGGGTTATGGTCTCCTTGGCGCTGCTCTGACTCTGAGCTTTTCTTGGTGGGTTTTAACCATTCTAAATGGTTCGTATATATTGCTTAGCTCATCCTGTAAGCAGACTTGGGTTGGCTTCTCCTCCAGGGCCTTTCATGGTATCTGGCCTTATTTCAAGCTCACTCTGGCCTCTGCTGTCATGCTTTGGTATGTAGAACAATAGTATCTGAGCAGCTATTACATAGTACTGTCTAATAAGAAAAATGATCCTGAATAAGTAAAAGAGCAAGTTATCAATTGAACCTGTCATGAACTGCCCAAGACATTGCGGCCAATAAGTTGGTATGGAGGACAATTCATAAAACTAACTAATGTTGTCTTGTCTAGTGGTTAACTTTGAGCCCCTGTAGACATTACTCAGGTCCTAATCTGTACTCATCATACTGTACTAATTGTGTCTAGAAGCTTCACAATTAGGTACTTGACAATATAGAATCTGCTCAGCTAGGAACTTTAGAGTTTCCATGTTCTGTTGATATTGCTAGTGCATACCATAGTCTTCATAATTGAATCTAGATTTTCTTCTGTCACTAAGACAGTATTGTGATACTTGAAATTTCTTCTGGCATAACTAATATGACAGCTTGGAGATATGGTACATAGGAGCACTCATTCTTATAACTGGTCTCCTGCCCAATCCCACAATCTCTGTTGATGCAATTTCTGTTTGGTAAGCCCAATAAAAAATGAAGCAAAAATTCGTTCCACTTCTTTGTTTCACTGACACAAATATGATAGTAGTTTCACACTTTCACCTACTTTCAGCATGAACTACTACAACTGGGATGTGATGTTTATTCTGGGTCTCAGCAATGGAGCCAAGTATATCCCTTTTGTTATCCTTCCTTGGCAACTTCATATATAAGAGTAATCTATGCAAATAGTATATTTTAGAAGTTTAAAGTGCAAGGAACTGTACTGACATGATTTTTTAACAAGAATCTAGCAGTTTATACGCTGGGATACGTTGCACTGAGTATGAATATTAGATAACTTAATATTGTATGCAGCATCAGAGTTAGCAACGAGCTAGGGGCAGCACATCCAAGGGTGACAAAATTCTCGGTAGTGGTGGTGACAGCCACGAGTGTGGTGATAAGTACAGTGTTTAGTGCAATTGTCCTGATTTTCAGAGTTGGTCTGAGCAAGGCTTTCACAAGTGACGCTGAGGTTATTGCACTTGTGTCTGACTTGACTCCTCTCTTGGCCATTTCAGTCTTCTTAAACGGCATCCAACCCATACTCTCAGGTACTTGCATTCATTTCATCTACACCTATAATATACAAGTTCCATATTCATTTCATCCAGTTATACACTAATTAAGAAATCTTCCACTCTTAAGTTAAAAGTTAGCAAAAGCGAAAGTTTATTCTTGGAAATGTGAAAGTGAAAGACATTAGGATCAACTGTGGAGCTAGCTGCTGTATCATTTGTTACAATCATTAGCAGTTTAGCACTAGAGGACCAAAATGTTGACATCCTTACAGATGCCATCGGCCATACAAACAATGCAACAGAGGGCTTAAACCATGACTGAAACCTGAATATACAATCAACAACAAAAAAGAAACTACATCGACAGATTTCTTTTTTTTAGGTTCAATCTCGGAAACAAGCTTCCTGTTTTTTAAATAGGGGTAAGGTTGCGTACATTATAACCCCCGAGCACCCCCATTATTGAATGAGGATTACACTTGGTTATTGTTGTTGTTGTATAGACAGATTTCTCTTTTGAAACAATGCATCCCTGTTTTATAATGTTACCTCTCTTGAGTGATTGCAGGAGTTGCTATAGGCAGTGGATGGCAAGATGTTGTGGCATATGTTAACCTGGCATGTTACTACGTCATTGGCATTCCAATTGGTTGTGTTTTGGGTTTCAGAACTAATTTAGGCGTTGTGGTATGCTGATACATTCTCCTTTGTCTGAACTTTAGATTCGCACCACTTTGATCTTGCACATTAAGGAAAAGCCATAACGGATATAAATAAATTATTTATTCGTCACGCTCCAACATGATTCGGCTTATACTATGACATTGCAACAGGGATTATGGTGGGGAGTAATAATTGGTATTTTCTGCCAAACAACAATTTTGATATTCTTAACTGCCAGAACAAAGTGGGAAATTCAGGTAATTGTTCTAGTCTTTTCTTTCTCAAAAACAAAAAATGTTCTAGTCTTTTCTCCTTGCATTATTTTATCTTTGTGAATTGTGACGTGTGTGATTCGATCAAATTATTTGCTCGTTACTGTAGGTTGAGAAGGCAGTGTTGCGGGTAAATAAATCAAGCGAAGACACAACCACATTGGATTTGATGACGTAGGAAGTATTCTTTTCAATGCATTAGTAGTAAACTAGTAATGGGCGATCACTGCGTCACCGTATCAAACTTGTCAGATTAGTGTTTTTCAAATTTTATAGTACTCGTATTTCTTAGTGTCGGTTGCTAAACAGATTGAAAGATCTCAAAAGTACACTTGTAAGATCCATTATATTCGCGTTGCATTTGAAGTAACCTCATTCAATTAAAAAAAACTTGCGTGAACTCGTTTTATATACGAGATTGAGTCATTTATGATAGGAAATGTTGATTAATGACCACCGAGGAGGGTCATTAGTAAACACATCTCATACATAAATTGAGTTCTTACAAATTTTTATTTTCAATTATATCCAAAATGGCGGACTCCAAATTGAAGGAAACGTCCTAAATAGTTATAGTTGTGACAAAGAGAACCTTCATTTGTATGCAATCAATATTGGTAAAGGACAAGGAGAAGTAAACATAGCAATTAGTTACGTGTAATTTAACTTTGATAGTAATTTGTCGTGACAATGAAACTATATGAAGGGCGGACCTCGCGCACCCTCGTTAAGCTTCTATCATAGCTTTATAACTTACAGGGTGTTGATGTCACGAATTAGTCTCAATCGTCCGCCCAACTTGATTAAACTAAATGCAACAACTTTGGATGGAACTATGAGACATTGTCGATTCCCATTATTCGTTCTCTTGGTTGGTTCTTTTAGTACTACTATATGCTGAGAAAGTTCATCAGCTACTGGGTTTGGAACGGTGTACAAAAAAGAGATTAGCGACTTCTCTAGGCGATCCGAAGAAACTCACGTGTGATCACTGAGAAAGGAAAGAAAACAAAGTGTTCCACTTCCACTATTAGAATTTGTATATCAGTTTACTAAAGTGGTCACTAGTCCGGATTTGTTGAACAAAGCAAACAACTAAAGAGGGCACTTCCTGTTAAAGCTTGTATTGACTTGGCTTTTAACTTAGCTGTTCTTCACTAATTAAATGCCCTAATATAATCTTGTCCGATCCCTTTTTAGTAAGTGGGATTTGCTTAAAACACATTGGTTAGTGATGCTTTCATCATACTTACTAGGCTAAGCTTTCATCAACATTAGTACATTACACATTTATTTATTTTTATTTTTTTATTTTTTTCGATAATTATTTCAGAATTTTATTGAAAACTTGCATAAAAACAACATTACACATTTACACACAAAAGAAAAGAGAAGTGGGGGTGGGTTTACTATCAAATGGACTAACAGAAAGCTACGCATTGCACAGACTTCAACATTTCAATTCAAGACAATTGGAATGAAATTTGAGACTAGACAATAGCTCAGCCACATTAGAAAGAGGAGGTCGGTGATTGAGATTTAAGGACAGATTCCCCGGCCCTCACCTTATTTTGTGATTGAAATGAATTCAACTCAATATAATATACTTCGGTTCAATTCAGCTCAATCTTGTGAACGTAACAAGTTGCAATAGCGATCATTCATTTGTGAATATTTGTATATCATAGATTTATAAAAACACCAATAGTAATAAGATTTTTGATTAGTAATTAAGTTTCAAAGTAATTAAATAAAGAAAATCAGTTTAGCACATTTTAGTGTAGTTCATTCTAATCCAATACTACTAAGCTAAATGAAGCTGAAAGAAACATGCTCTAATAAGTAAGAAGATTTGTGCTAACCTTGGCGCCCCTAGGTGGGGAAAAAATAAAAAAAAGGGGCAAATACTCTTGCCCACTCATTCTTATTTTTAATTTTTATTTTTTTTAAAAAAATGGTGGATATCTAGTCCTAAACCTATGGCCCGAAACACCGACCCAACTCCACCATCCCCCTCTTATCTGTGACCACGGATTCTCTTATCCTTCGTGACGCATAACAATATCTGTCATCACAAATATAAGAAATTGTTGTCACGGATATTATTGTTAACCAACTAAAAAATTGTGATGACGGATCTTGAAATTCGTCATCGCAGATAATGGGCAAAAATTTTGCCCTCTTTTTTTTCGTTTTACCCACCTAGAGGTATCAAGGTTAGTCCAAGTACTTAATAAGTAATCATGGAAAACCATTTTGCAATGTTCCCATGACCTATCGTGAGCTATTAAATTCCATTTTGCTTCATGGAAAACCGATTGACAACATATGAAGACAACGATGGACAAATTTTCTTCGGATAAGGACCTCCATCCAAAGTTCCAAACCCCTCTCAATCAACCAAACTGGTAATGATTCTCCATTTAGAATCGGAGATTATATATATCACCAAACGATGCCAGTACATCATCCATAAACCTCCAAACGAGAAGGTGTAGACTGTAGTGTTGTGTTATGTAGAGCCTTGGAAGTTGGAAGTGGAACATCCAAGTTCCAAAACAAACGCATGATAATCCTTTTATTCATTTATTAATTCAACAAAACCTTATCTTGCATCACCCAACATTTGTTTCCTCACTCCAATATTGCTCTTCTTGCAATTCCACACCTCACCTAAAATTAAACAACAACAATAATAACATATCAGTCTAATCTCATTTCAGATGTGGTAATGAGAGAGTTTGATGTGAGCAGTCTTATCCCGAAAAATCAAAAGACTTTCCAAAATGACTCACTTAATACCTTTATACGAACCTCTTCGTGTCTAAAATTTAAAACCAAAATTAAAAAGCAAGTAAGGAGTAAGGACACATTGCTATAAAACAATTGCATGATTGGCACTTCCAATTTTCCGTACCCATCCATTAAAACGTCCCAACTCTCCATCAATTGATTCAATTCACACAAATACACACCCTTTTAGCCTTGTGCCCATTTCCCATCTCACCCATATCAGCATTCAGCCATATGCAAAGACTATATCATACCATACCGAACCATACCAAACCCAAAGTGTATATCTCACACAACACAACCACATACATAAACCATAGGGCAGGTGATGGAGCAAGGTGAGTCACCAGCAACACCACAACAGCCACCTATATGGGAGCCACCAGCAACCTTAACAAGGCGGCGACGAGGGCGAAGATCATCAGCTATCCTACACTCATCAGTACTCATAATAATCCTACCCACATTATCACTTTTCTTCATATTTTTCATACTACTACCTTCCCTAGCTAAGATCACAACCTCACTTCCAAAACCCACTAACCTCACCACCAACCCACAACCCCAGAAGGGCATTTCCGTCAAGAAAGGCTGGGACTCAATCAACATTGTGCTGGTTGTTTTTGCTATCTTATGTGGGGTGTTTGCTAGACGAAGCGACGCCGTACCCAAGTCAGAGAAGAAGGTCACAGAGGGTGGTAGGAGAGAGAGTGGAGTGCTGCAGAGTAAATCTGAGGAAAGGAATGGTGGAAATGAGTCAAGTGAGGGTGCAGGGGAGTGGTATGGGTATGCACAGCAGAGGACGGGGACTGAGACCGAGACTGGGATCTCCCGGTTGAGGAGGACGGTAAGTGAGGTCCCTACAGCGGAGGTCACCGGGTGGGAGACTGGTAATCACCGGTTACAATATTATGATGATTTTAATGTTCCTAGTTTTGGGTATCAACCACCTAATCCAATTACAGCTGGCCACGTGTGCTCTTGTCCCCACCAATATCACCCAAATAACCTCCACTATCATCCTTCACCAACCCAACTTCCTCCATACGGCGTCGTTCCGTCATCAATACCATACGGCGTCGTACAGGGGGTGCAACCACAGATACCATACGGCGTCGTTCAAAGTGTCCAACCCCAAATACCATACGACGTCGTTCGACCACAATCAATATACGGCGTTATTCAACCAGAGCCACTATACGGTGTTATTGAGCACCAATCTCCACAAACACCTTACGACGTCGTACAACCCCAGCAACAAAACGACGCCGTTGAGGAAGAGGAAGAAGAGGAATTTGATGACGTGGCTGAGTCACCCGAAAACGACGCCGTCGAGTCAGAACCCGAAAACGACGTCGCATACCCAGATCCAGAAAATGAAGAGGAAGATGATGAAGAAGAGGAAGAAAGCGTGGTTGATTATGATGAGGAACAAAACGACGTCATGGACTTTAATGAGAAACAAGAAAACGACGTCGTCGAAGAGAAAAATACACCAGTGGACGATTTTGCCCCCGAGACGAAAACCGAGCTCCCGTCTTCCACTCTCTCTCCTGCCACACCACCACGATCATCACCACCATCTCCGCCTCCTTTGAGAACATTTCATAATCTTCCACCAGAAGCTAACGAAAGCGAAGAAGAAGCAGAAGAAGAGAAAGAGAGAGAAAGGGAGAAGAAGGAAAAGAAGAAGCGAAAGTCGAAGAAGAAGATTAACATCAATCCAACAAGAGACATCGCTATAGCAATTGCTTCATTGTATAGCCATCAGAAACGAAAGCGAAAACAACACAAACAACAACAACAACAACAACAACAACAACAGCAACAAAACGATGATCACATTGTTGCCGAAGAAGTAGAGGAAGAAGTTAATGATGTTATGCCACAAGAAGAAGAGGGAATCAATTCTCTCTCTTCCACGTCAGCAGTGCCACCACCTTCACCGCCTCCGCCACCGCCGCTACCACAAACGCCGTTTTCGTTTCAGGGGTTGTTTAGGAAGAGTGTGAGTAAGAGCAAAAGCAAGAAGATACACTCGATTGAGAAAGAAGGTCAACTCCACTCTCTCTCCTCAGGAAAGCCCCCCTTGCCTCCCAGGAAAGGGAAAGGGAAGGAGAAGAAGGAAGTATCGTTCTACGAAGAGGAAGAGAGAGAAGACGATGTTGTATCAATAGCTGGGAGTGACTCGTCGTACGTGCCACCACCTCCGCCTCTTCCGCCGCCGTTTAAGGTGTCAGAGATGAGGTTCTCGAGGAGAGAGAAAGTTGAGGTGAAGAAAGAGGAGGTTAAGACTGAGATGGACGGTCAGGATAAGGAGAGAGAAAGAGAGAATGTTATCAACGGCCAGGATGAGGAGAGAGAAAGTGGTAGTAGTGATGAGGACGTGGGGAAAGGTGAGAGTGCCACGTCATTAAAAATGAGTGGGGTGACGTGTCCGAGTCCTGACGTGGACGCGAAAGCTGACTCGTTTATAGCAAGGCATCATAATGGGTGGAGGCTTGAGAAGATTAATTCTTGGAGAGAGAGAGGAGACGGTAAACGTAACGGCAGTAGTCGTAAACGGAACAATGGTGGGCCATCTCGCCTTTCGAGTTAATTAAAAAAAGAAAAAAAGGAAAAAAGGTTGAGCTTTTGCTTTCTACTTTTGGGTGGGATGAGGATGACAGGCTTGGAAAATGATTGCGGCAATTGTGGAAAGTGGTGGTGGAGAGGTACAGTACATACATCGCATAGCCTTTGGTTGGTTCAATTAGAATATTAATATCAATATGCTACAGCTATAGTAGGTTGATCAATTAGTACAATGGTACTTGATTTTGTTGTGCTGAAAATAGGCTCTAGTTTTGGTAGCTGTTATTTTTTCAATTACAGAATTAGAGCCATGTTGGTCACTAGTGGTCCATGAGTGGAGATTTTGATTTTTGAGAATGTAGCTGATGTTATTATTACTGTGTTAAAATAATACTCCGTATAAGGTATGATGTAGTTGAAGTTCTATTTTCTGTTGAGATTGCCTGTTGGAGAATGGGGTGAATGTGAATTGGATCGTGTGTGATGTGTAATCTAACTACTATTAAGATCTCCTCTGTCCTCACGAGTCACAAATGTGGCTGTGGTAATGTGGTCCATGCATAGATTGATCATAGAGGGTAGTGTGGGATAAATAAGAAAGAACACAAGTGCTTATTGCTAGCAGCCTAGCATGCCAGGAAAGGAATGAAGTAGTGGTAACTGATTATTTGCTTTCCCATTTCTTGTTAGAAGCATTTGCATTTTTGTTTACTAGATGCAGACTGAATTTAGCACTGGAGATCCCAATTATTTGATTTGATAACAGATAATTCTCTGGACTTGTGGCAATTTGGCTGCTTCAGCTGGTTTGTGTTTGGGTCTTGTCAAGTTCATCATGAGAATTAAGATCATGTTTATCTTATGTCGTGGTTTGAAAAGAAAAGAAGTGTTCGGAATATGAATAGGGTTCGCTGTTTGCATTTGAATGATACTTTTGCAATAGCTTTAGTGAACAGAGTTGGAACATAATCACCACTTTTCATGATCAGGGTAAGAAAACAAAGGCCTTTTGGTTGACTAATGTTCTTTTTCCTTTTTTTTTTATTCCTCTTGTTTTGCGGTTTAACAAGCCTACATCGCGGCTCTCCTACATGTATATCAATGTATTTATGCTTGATTGCCTGGTATGGACAATGGAGTATTTGTAGGGTTTATGTGGTTTGGTTGAAGATAGATCATACACGTGCTGACGTGCTCTATAAAAGATTAAAAGTACAGCATCACAGGCTGGTAGAAGTTTCCAATGTTAAGCCAATTTAACAGATCTTTTTATAGGAAGCTTATAAGCCTGCCTTTAATGACTTACCAGTGTGCATTATTTAGTTATTTACACTGGGTCTGGTTCTGAGTTCTGACCCTTGCCTCTGTACAGTGTACAGACTACAGAGATCTCTTACTGCGCTGTCACCAACGTGTCGAATCACAAAAATAACCACTAAAATATTTTTTTCTTAATGTTGGGAATATTGTAATGCCTTTATCATGGAACCCAACTACCCAACAAAGTGACTTCGATTTTTTTTTATTTTCTAAACTCATCCCATTCATCAAGGAGGATCACTTCGAATGTCTTTATCAATCACATACACTTAGGTTAAAATTTTCTCAATTCTGCACATTTTTCTGGATTTTCATATATGAAGCGGATACAATTTGGAACAACTCCAATTTCTAATTTCTATTCAGTCAAGATACTCAAAGTCCAGTCTTTCAAAGTTTTGAGATTCTGTTAGGTTCAATATTCAACTTGGTCTTTTTTTTCGGTGTTCAAGAGAGCTAGAAGCCCTTAATCATTCTTAAATTTAACAGAACACCAAACTTCTCCGTAGACATCTTGAACCATCAAACTCTTAAGTAGGTGCTTGCATTGGATGTTAGCATTGCTCGGCTATGTGGAATAGAGGATTATTGTTGGCAACTTGGAAGGCAGTTCCCAGAGAATAATGGCAAAAAGCATGGAGCTCATTTCCACCAGTAGTCTTAGATATGCATGTTATGGGCCTATTTCAACTTCTATTAATCGAGCTAAACTGAATCGAATTTGACCTTTAACTTAACCTTAATTACTTTTGTTTGATAATTATTTTGACACTCAATTATTTATCTCCAAAACACTTTTATTATTGGACTTTACATAGTGACATTTTCTTATTTTGGTGAAGTTGTTGGAAGTCAATACTTCAATGTAGCAATTGGTCAATCTCGGAAACAACCTCTCTATTTTCTTAAATAGGGGTAAGGTTGCGTACATCCGGACCTGAGTACCCCCATTTAATAGGGATTTACACTCGATTGTTGTACATAGTGACATTTTCTATCAGATGTAAATAATTACAAATGGATATCAATGTCATAATTTCAAATGATAAAAAACGAGTTGAACTAAGATGAAAACAAGTTTAGGAAGCCGAAAAGAATAGTACTATATATGACATTGGGAGGCCTTTGAGCACAGCCATCAATTCAACTTAATTGATGTAAACCACCAATACTTCACACTCAATGGCCGTTGAGGATGTGAAAATAACTCGTCAAGTAGATCCCGAATGAGACAATTTAGTTTAATACGAATTAGAATAGGATAGATAATAATACGGCGATAACTCATTGCCTCAGTGAACTTGTATCAACTACAAGTCAGCTGTGATACACACAATTGTTAAGTAGAGAAGCCGCTATCTTTAAGAGAATAAGGAAGCAATATCTAAGAAAAACTAAAAAGACAAAGTGTTGGGCATATTATCCCACATTGAAAGAAGGGAATATGATTAAGCAATATAAAAGCGTAGAAAGTTACTCTTTTTATTACCAATTGATTTAGAATAGAACCATATACGGCCAAAGTGTGATTGTTTCTCCACTCCATATATCGTGCTGAAGCGAGGCGGTTCATGTCTTAACATAGATCACAGTGAATCGATCATGAACCCCTACCCCAAAGATAGTCTAACCCATAAGAGCATACTTAGCTCAAAAATAGCATACCCTAGAGTAATAGTCCACTTATTTTGACACCTAACCACTCAGAAATAAATTTTAAAATCAATTATAACCCACATAAATTACGTTCAAATCCGAATAAAGACAATGAAGTTTATTCCACTAATTTGACCTAAGATCAACTCACCCTAAACTTAAAAGACTAAGGGTGTGTTTTGGTCGGCTGAAATTATCTGAACTGAAATTGAACTGAATTTGAAAAAACTGAAGTCAATCAACGCCTCAATAATAAACATACTTCAAAAATATTTAGTTTAATTCATTTCAAAAAGTTAGATTGAGTTATTTGTTTGCACAAGCAAAGAGACATAAAAGTCAATTTATTAAAATTGTAAGGAGCTAAGATCACATGGGAATCTGTTTTTGCCTTTTTAAATTTGTCATTATTAATCATGTTAGTGGTGATATTAAATCTCTATTGCTAATGTGTGTTGTTTGATTTTTAAGATAATCATAACCGTGGATTCAAATAAGCATACATTCACATTATGCGTTTAACCAATGTCATGTACTCTTACTTTCTTTTCTTTTTACATATCAATGGTAGATGATTGCACGATGAGACTATTACTAAGGAAACTATGGTTGATCAAAAAAAAATTACGTGGCCTCACTATTAATATAAATTGATAGTACATTATATAGTGTAACATATAAAATATTAATTATGTCTTATCTTATCACGGGTTTAGAATTAATGGGAAATTAGAATTAGTCTAATTGTTCGATTGTATTAGAAATTAGAATTAATCAAGTTATCTAGCTGTGGTTATCTATCAACTCATGTATCACGATCTTGCTATGTTACATGCTTCTCTTGTGTTTCTGCCTTGCTTGTTTTACATACCTAATGTCTCTCAGTTTTATTCTTTGTTGTTTCATGCATGTTACAACATGCTAGTTTCTGTTACACTAAATGTGAAGTAGTTTTTGGTTTTGTTGTAATTTAGTGTTGTATGTTGTGACTACTTTGTTCTTCGGTCACTGGTTAATTGCTTAGAGATTTGTTATTTCTGTTGTAGAATGTAAATGTAGACGAACAAAGATAATGACTTTCTGTTGTAGAATGTAAATGTAGACGAACAAAGATAATGACTTTCTGTTAAGATATTTCAACAAGCAGATGGAGTATTGGGATGATCGGTGTGTCTTAGTTGACTTTGATAGAGCCATTGGAGATAAAAGTGAGAATACAGAGGAGGCGAGCGGTACAAGGATAACAAGGAGGTAGATAAGTCTAATAAGAGGAAGAGAGATCTTATGGCGGAAGCGGTGTCTAGTTTGGCGGAAAATTTTAAGGGATACCTCGATGACAAGAAGGCAAATGTGGTGAGGCCGGGGGTAAAGAGATCAATGACATTGTCTCCAGCATATAAGGGATTCAACGACACCATATTTTGAGGGCGGTAAAATGATCCATGGACAATCCCAAACACTTTCAATGGTGAAGGAGTTGCTCGAAGATGAAAGGCTTGATTGGGTTTTACTTTGCGTTAGTGAGAAGGTTTGAATGCTAGATTGTTAGTAATACTTTGGATCAAATATTCTTTTTCTTTTGTAATAGAATGTGTTTTGAATTTGCTATTTTGGTTAAACCGTCAAATAGCCAATAACATTGGTTTTGGACTAGTGGTCGAATCGTAAAGTTTGTAATTCATTTTGTGCAACTTTGGTAGTAATGCGTTAAGATTACCTTTTAAACTTTATTATTATTTAATGGTTGGATCAAATCTTAATTGGTATAATCATTTTCTAAAAAAAATAAAATCTTAATTGGTACAATGCTAATGGATCCAAACAATGGTTTTGGATTTCAAATCCAAATTTCAAATTTTAACTGTTTGCAAAACATTGTATTTGGATTTGAAATGCAAATTTCTCAAATTTGCATTTGGATTTTGTGCAACCTTATTATTTCGACAAAGGCAATCCACAAATTTTACCTTATTTGCACCGTCCACTCAAAAAGACTTGTAAGTTGTAACACGATATCAAACCCATGGTTGTTCGAAGGGAGACAACCTCAAACAATTTCAGATAACAATTCTCAAATCGAAAACTGTGTGCTCCAAGCACTTATCCAGCGAAAACTGAAAAGCATATACCCAGTTCTGGGATCTATGGCTGCAAAAGGCCCATGCCCCCACCCCCCCTTGATATCCCTATGACACCCAACGTTGGAGATCTTCCCCAGTGCTCAAGTGCACTGGAGAAGATCTCCACTCCAAATTGAGCTCAACATATCCGTGTCTGAATCTTCTGATTCTAATCCCAAAACCTGAGCAGCACAACCTAGTGGGTCCAAGTTTTGTTTTAGGTAGTTCTCTCAAAAAAAAAGTTTTGTTCTAGGTAGGAATTCATCCCAATTTTCCATCTCCCCACACTACTGGGACCCTCTTGAAGGCTTTACCAAAGAAATCAGAAGCTCATCAACATGTCTTCATGTGTTTGACTAATCACCCCCCAAACAAAAAAAAAAGCAGCCGTGCAATGTTAAACAGAACAAAGAGCTGACACCTGACACTAATTGATGTCACACAAATCTAAACAGCAAAGCTAACTTGAGCATGACAAGTTTGAATATTAATGGCTACCAAAAATTCCATCACTTGTCCATCATGATCAATTCTATAAGAACTGAAACAGGTCCAAGAGTAAGATACTATCAATGGACAAGAACAACGTTCTCAAGACCATTGTCTATAAGAGTATAAGACTACAGCCCTGCTTTAGTAGCTTATACTGGCTGATAACCTGAGACAAACTACTGAAACTCCTTGGTAAGTATTTTTAACCAAATGAAAAAACTACTGAAACTACCTGGGAAGTATTTTTACTTTATCACTCCCAGTAGTTAGCTCCACAACATTTTATGCACAGATCAAGCTGAAAGTACAGTTACGAGTCACACTACATTTTGAAGGTTGATCTAACAAGCTCTACTCCATCCATTCTTTCACCAACTCTTCCCACGCTTCCAATTTTTGAAAAAGAAGAGAAGAGAGGATCTACACCTGGAACCTTTGTAATCACTCCAGATCTCCAACATGATCGACCTAGAATAAACTCAATTCACTTCCAATGCTACACAATTCAAGTACCCAACTGGAAGAACCATAAATTAGGGGATGCCTTTTGCTTTGCCATTCCCCACTCAACAATCACACACCAAAGGGAAAATAGTTCAAACCATAGATGTAAGATAAAGATTACAACAGCGTGTAAGATGAAGATATGTTATTTCATGTGCAGGCTGAGAAAAAATATCGCTGACAAAGGACCACAAGGATCTATAGATAGGTTGACCACATTTGACAAATGTTCTATCAACTTCACTTCCTTCCACAAAGGCCACCCACAAATATCACAATATTTGCATTCATATCCAGTAGCAGTGTTACATCTCTATTTTCCTGCACTCACAAGCACTAGTGGGCTAACCTGCTTCAAACCCCCCC
>ONZK01005100.1:0-23106 GCA_900322385.1 Pharnaceum exiguum | reverse complement strand
ACGGTTGGGGGTTATTAGGTATAAGTAACCAAGGCTTAGAGGGGTAGGTATATACTAAGCTAGGCTAGAGAGAGAAAGAATGAGTTCATCAAACTCGGCGTGAGGAATAATGACGAGTTGGGGCTGTTTATATAGTGGGGAATTTCTTGGGTAAAAAGCCAGACTCGGGATCGGATAAGATCCCGAGCCAGAAACGTGCGCCAGGCGCACGTTCCATGCGGGACCGGGATTCTTCCTGGTCCGCGCGTTTTGGATAGGATATTGTTTTGTCTTTATCCGATAGCTTTTTCGGTATTTTGTCTTATCTGAACTCGGTTTAGATGGATTATTTGCCAAAAAAAGCTAATTAATAAAATAATTAATAAATTAGCTGACTTTTATTGTGGGCCAGGCTGACTTTGTGTGGACTGGGCTGACTTTGTGTGGAGTGGACTGACTTTATTGGACTGGGTTTGACTAATTAATTGACTGAAGCCATTAATGGGCTAAAACCAATCAATTTAGGGCCGAATATAGGGGTGTTATATATGGAATCGATCAGGAAGACGAGGGGAAGATGATAGACACGACTACTAATCCCGTTTCTCAAGCTTTCAAACAATTGTCATTAAGAATAATCTTATTATAAATACTAAATGCCAAGTTAGGTTTACATCATAAGGCGTGGCAAATACCCGGTAGAATTACCGTACTTACACTAGGTTAGTAAAACAGAAGCATGTGTCGGCCAAAATCCAGGCCACCCTGCAGGGCGCAAGGAACGGCGGCATGCGCCAGGCCCCGTTCCCACGCGTAAATCTATTTTCGTACCGGATTTCCACAATCTTTTTAATATTTACCCTAGTATTCTTCTAAATTCCGGAATTTTTCCATCCTCCACTATAAATACCCCCTCATTACACCTTCTTTTACAACCCCATTCACCCTAGCATTAAAATGCCAAAATGACTCCACATTTCATATAAATTCATAAACCCTAATCATTCTTAGTAAAAAACCTTCAAACTGCTAAGCAAACACAACACTTCAAACACATCAAAATCATCATCTTGATACATCACAAGTATAAAGGAGAAAGAAGACAAGACCAAGAAGATCTTTTTTCAAGTCTTCAAGTCGAGCCACTATCCTCTAATAGTCTTAAAGAGACTCCAATAAGGTAAAAGCAATCTGAAGGCCTTTTATTAAAACTCCTCTTCTTCTCCTCCTTTTTTCTTTTAAATATCGCATTGCCCATACCGATTTCTCTCTTGAAATATACAGGTACTTCATAAGGCTTTGTAAGGTAATTGTAAAAATTAGCAAGATGTGATCACTAAAAAGACTAAAGGTTTTCTCTTGTATATATTTGCATATTTCTTATATTCTTTGTAATCACTATATTTGCATGTAACTTGACATAAATAAAAGTGGTCACTTAACATCAAATCGAATTACTTGCCTAATGGAATTGGACTTGCATGCTAATAACTCGGCTGCTAATTCTTAAATACATGCATATGATTCACCGACACTTACATAAATTTATTAGGTTGTTAATCCTATAATTTAAGTGGTTTTGAGTATAAGAACGTTAATTATTTGAAAGTAGAGGTAAAACCTCACCCCCGAATCCGAACGAATCAATGGTTGCAAGATCAAGTCACTAGCATGTCCATGCATAAACCCTATATCATTGCCAATTCCCTATGGTTGTCCCTTCGGATTGTCCCTTTTGGTAAATGGCATGATTAGGTATCCAAATAGGTTTATCGATTTTTTTCCTATTTAAAAATAGTTGGTGCCGACTCCGTTCATTAGCATCCGCATTCCAACACCCAACGGGTAGGGAAACGGGTTTACCGAAGATGGAAATAGCCTAGTAGGGAAACGAGGGTGATTCCTCTCCCGAAAGGATTCCTATGGCCCATGCATGTACCTACAATATCATCATAGTCAAAATATATATATATCACAAATTCTTTGGCTTCATTAGAAATATTCTCTTCTTGTGTAAGGAGTTTAAACACTTATAAATTTCTTCCTTGCTATGCAATGAAGACAAACACATTATCTAGTAGTGTTTGCAAGTAGTGTCATGACATTTTAGTATTTGATATGGACTTTACATTAATAAAATTATTTATTTTCTTTTCTACTCACTTTTAAATTATAATTATATACGTCCTTAGTCAAAAGTAATACTAAACGTAACATTAGTTGTTACATAGACGAACATGTGTGATGATAAAAGTGGTTCTTCTCATTGAACCAAGGGATGGATACAGATAATGGTCAAACGATAAAGGCGTACACCGTACCGATCCGTTATTGAGAAGACTACATGAGTGGCGTCATTAGTCATTCTGAATATGAACGAGCGTAAATGATCTTTAGACTTGAGGTTATCATATTATACTATGCGTGGAACCTTCGTGGATACCATTAAATATATCCTGAAACATGGTTACAAATAATGCAGTCATTGAGTATGAGCTAAAGTGTAGAGAGGATAATGATAATCAAGATAAAATTCATCGCTCTCTTAGATTAAAGGGTCGATATGTTTGGCCTCCTGGTTGAGATATAACTTACTGTTAAGTTCATGGTATGGCAAAGCATTTGAGTGAAAGCTATCTCGAAGAAACATGAAAAAAGATTGTAGTTAGTGGTGACGCATTATGCACTGACAAAATTGAGATATCAAAAGATCGATGAAGAGATTTAACTACGCAATAATCATGCCATGGAGTACAAGGTTCGCCAACGATTTCTTCCATGTTAGGTGACTTTAGATTCCATAAATTGTACAAAGTATTGCCATGCCAAATGATGATATCTTAACCTTCTATAGGCATTAATTTAATATTATTATAATTGACGGGTGCCTTAATAATAACATAAGTTGTAGCGATTATTGATAGTCATTTGAGTTATCAATAATAGCCTAACCCGCCTAAATTAAATGATTTTAGCCCACATGCTTAATTATTATTTAATTAGCTCATAAGCTATTTACCCTAGTCCACAAAATTAACCAATCCACAAAATAGGGCTAACCCAATATAGAAAAAAAACAGTTTTTCCTCCCACTTAATAACATCTTTTGAAAAGAATTAAATATTATTGAAGTTGCAATTACTAGTTTTTCTTAGGGAAAAGTTGCAATTATTACTTAATTGACAAAAAATTTAACTAAATTTATTATACTAAAATATCTACTCACCGCATAAAAATCAGAATAATCTCTTCTCCCTTATTCAAAATATAAATCTTAAGCTACAAAAACACAACAAACAAACACATACAAATTTTACCAAGTACGCATTCAAGAGCAAGAAGGAAGAGTTAAGACCATGCAAGTCCTTTTTCTCAAACTTTTCATGTATCTATATCTTTAAGAGTCGTAGGTAGACTTCTAATAAAGGTAGTTTACAAGGCACTAAAAATACAATTTTTTTTCCCTCCTCTCTTTTCCTAACCTTTTCTTTTAGTTTTATATTATCCATTATGATTTAATGCTTGAAATTTGCTAATTTGTGTATGCGTGTGAAGGTTTTGACTTGAAATAGGTAAAGTAATCAAGGTTTAATTTCTGTAAATCATTTCTCACAATATGCACCAATCCTTAAGTTTTCCTCTTATTTTTTACATTTTGATTATTTTGTATATATTATTTTATAATCACTATAAAAAAACAATAACAGTTAAAGGAGATTGGGATGAGCAATTGGACATTAGACTTAATTTACATAAAAGTGAACAATAGCCTAACAATTGAACTTTTTGTGTAAAATAACGAATTAGGGTATCATATTTAAACTTGGCTAAAAGATAATAATATTTCATGTGTATCAATATCACCTAATTAAGTTAAAGTTTCACGAGCTTGTTAATTTAATCGATTGGTTTTTTTTTTTTTTTGCATACGAGAGGATTATTTTGAGTAATCAGAGCTAAAACTTTGCCCCTTAACATATCAGCTTTGGTCACTAGAAACAAAAACAACCAAGGGTAAATGCCCATTCAATGGGGGTGCTCGGGGGTAAGGATGTGCACAACCTTACCCCTGATTAAGAAAGAGAGGTTGTTTTTTAGAATTACCCATGCATTGCGGCATAAACTCTTTTTTTTCCTAAGATTGTCCCTCCGGTTTCTCCTCTTGGTTCATTGGCAAATCAATTGGTAATTGTACAATATTTAGCTCAAATAGTTTCTAACTTGTTTTCTATAAAATAAAAAGATTTAGCGGTGAATCTTTTGGGGGAATACTGACTCAAAGAAAAGGATGATCTTTCTGATTTGGAATAAGATTTGTGCTAGTAGGCAAGAAGGAGACATAGAGATTAAAAAAGTTTTAACCTGGAACAATCATTGATGGCTAAGACCAGTTGGAGAGTTCTGAATTGTGATTCAATGTGGATAAAATGGGCACGCAAATATAATCTGAAGCAGCAAGATTTTAGGAGTATATATAAAAGCATCATACCGCTCATGGTTGTGGAGAAGTCTGTTGGATGTCAAGGATGATATATTGCAGAAAGCTGGTTAACTTTCAGCTGCACTTAATATCTTCCAAAACTGGGTTAAAAATGATATATTTGATGTGAAAAGTGCTTATGATTTCTTTGTTCGATCAGCAGCAGAATAAGAGAATCTGGTATAATACTATGAAGGGTGCTATCCATTATCCAAGACACTCAGTTGTTACAATGATAGATCTTCATCAGTCCCTCTCAAATCAAGATCTTTTGCAGAAGCAAGGTATTCAACTTGCTAATTGATGCTACTTATGTGAAAAAAGTCTGGAATCAAATGCACATCTGTTATTTGAGTGTGACTATGCAAAAGCAGTTTGGAGTGCTACATGTAAATGGATAGGAGCACATTGGTTTAAGTGTCATCTTAGACGTGAAATTCGATGGATCAATAATTTCAACAGAGGAAAGCATTGGATGAATCGATTAAGAAGATTGGCACTTTCTTGTGCTACTTATCTGATGGCAAGAGAGGAACTATAGAGTCTTCAGAGGTGTGAAAAGATCAACATATGAGCTCATTCCGCGCATCAATTTTCATATTAGAATTCGAATGTCGTGGTTGTATAACAAAAGTGTTTTTTTAGTAGAATAGATCTATTACTTCAGTGAGCTTTTTTTGGTGAGTGATTTGTAGACTTTTTCAGGATAATATGGAAATCTGTTTTCTGGAAGGGCGAGGCTTTGCCATCCTGTAAAGAATGGTATTATTAATAAAATTTCACCATTTTCTAAGAAAAAAGATATAGTGGCGAATCTATTTTGCAACAAGATTCCAACCCCTAGCGGTGGTTTGGGCACGTCGGGAGGAAAATCCCTGATGCACTGGTTCATTGGTGCAAACAGATGGTAGTGATGGGGTTTAAAAGGAGAGGCAGGCCAAAGAAGAGTTGGGGAGAATGTATTCAACATGATATGACTGACCTGTCACTAAGTGAGGACATGACCTTAGATATGAGCTCTTGGAGAATGTGAATTAGGGTACTAGATTATTAGTGCAAGGTACTAGACCTATTAGTATAGGGTGTAGTGGTCGCCCATGAGGACTTCATGTAGGGTTTCGGTTGTGCTCGTATTTACAGGGTAATTTTCGTCTTACGTGCAAATTTGTGTGTTCCATATGCTTTACCTATGCCTTACTTATGCTTTGTTGTTTTTCTGCGACCTTGGATTTTACGGTCACATCGCTTTCTAACGATTTTTCTTTGCAGCGACAAAGCTATTTTTACAAAGGTTTTTTTTGGGTCATTACCTTGGGGCTTAGGGACAAATCTGTTTTCATAAACGATTTTATGGTCACATCGATTTCTGTCGATTTTCGAATCGGGGTAAGGCTGCGTACATCACACCTTCTCTGTACCCCATCCTAGATGGGATTCTACTGTGTTTATTGTTGATATTGTTAATGTTGTATTCCAATCCCTAGCGGTCAATTGAATGGGTTTACCGATTTAAGGAATAACTATTTCCTAAACCGGAGCCCATACACCGACAGTGGCCAAAAACTATTGTTAAACGGTTACTTTGGTGTGAGTTCATTAGCTTTACATTCGTGATAGAAACCTAGAAGGTCGTATACAATAGCACGATAGATAAAACGTATACATTCATTAGTTATTTTTGAGGTGGTGAAATATATCAGCATGGATGGAGAATATTGATAAATACTATGGGTTTAGTCATTTTTTCACTAGGCTTGGCTAAAAGCAATAGGCCTAGTGTGGTTCTGCTGTATTTAGGGAATCAGTTCTCACAAACGTGTGCTGGCTATGCAACATGCACAAGTTCTTTTCCCCCAAGTTATGAACTTGCCTTTTTATTGGTCTTTGGAATACAGCAGGCTTTAAGTGTAAAGAGTGAATGAGATCTTAGCTAGAACTAGTGTTTGTTATTAAATAGAAACACTACAAGGGTTTAATTTAAGTGTCGTAGAGTCATCATTTACGAAAAGAGAGAAAAAATTGGACTAATTAAGGGTTTTGTGTAGTACACAACACACGACCCCAATACACCTTTAGCATGTTGAGGAAGAGTGGCGGGTGATTAATTGTCAACCTACCACTTCCTTATTCAATGTATAGAGTGAGATACAGAAGAAACCTACAGCCGAGCCTACTGATAAGGCAATCAGTCAAGACATATTTTCCATAAAACCCTGTTTCCTTGATCAAGCAATGTAAACGACTTTTAATTTGTTTTGTTCATAAATTAAGTAAGAATTTTCTTGGATTATGATTTGTGGCTTTAGATTTGGATGATCACCGCCAACTAGAAAAAAAATATTCTCAATATAATTTTCGGAGAGGATCAGTAGCAACAGATTGGAGAAACTACCACTCATTCTTAAAAAGATTTACTATGCATTAAGTCTATTTGGATTGAATTGAAAGAATGCAAGATTACAACAACAACAAACAACAACAACAACAACAACCCAGGCTAGTCCCATCTACGATGAGTAATGAGGGAGCTGATGTACACAGCCTTACCCCGATTTGAAAAATCGGAAGACTGTTTCCAGAATGACCCACTCAGTACTTGTATGAGAACCTATTTGTGCCGCAGTGATGTCTATGATGTTGGTCGAATGCAAGATTAAATTGATTAATTGCCTCATTTTTAATATTACTTTGTGGCATGATCATAAATCTATATATTATCGGATGTTGTTTTTTTGAATGAATTTTTTGGTTTTGGTCAGCCTCTTCTATTTTCTAAATGTAATTACCTATTTCCTGAATTTCGCCCTTAATTATAACGCAAATATTCATGAATTTATGAAAATACTATTGTAGTCATTTCAATTATTAGTGGATAGATTAGATTATGATGAGGGCTTAGTTAATTGAGTTAATAAAAAAAGGCCAAAGGAGATCATTTAGGAAACACGAGGACATCCATGGTGCCAAGAGGAAGCTGCTAAATCCGGGATTTATTTTTGGTGTATCCCATGTATTGATTGAGTTGTTCATCGGTGGCTTATGATCATTGCATGTTTGTTTCTATGGATGTTATTATTCATTTTTTATGCAATTATTAGTTTATGCGTGTTATGGTGTACAATATTTATTTTTTGTCATTAGCGGTAATAATAAATTCCTCAATTATATTAAGTAAAGATAATACATCTCCGCAACGGCAAAGGATTGGAGTCAAATTTATATTAGAGAGCCTGCAAAACATTGTGTTTACTGGTGCAATAACACAATTTAGACAATGGAAGGTGAAGATATCGAATTACAAGGTAATCATGTCATGGAGGTATATGGTCCATCAACCATTTCTGCCATATTGGGAGGCCAACAATAGTTGCTAGACGGTTATCTTAGTTTGTGTTCTTTAACAATCACTTCGAGATAGAAACCTTAAGGAACACACACAACATCGCAATAGATAAAACATATATCTTGATTAATTATTTTTGAGATGGTGAAATATATCAACATATATCTCTATCTAAAAGTTCTTCTCTAAACAAATCTTATATTCGCCAAAGATGATCTCTTTGAAAGATAAGGTAAGATATCCACTCTTAATTAATATTTAATTTCCCCTTTATGCATGGTTTTCATATCCAAGTACTTTTGAAAGTGTTCGACAATAACAGGTTTCTTTATAGAGATTTGTAAAATAAACTTAAGACCGCCTCTATGATGTTTTTTGGGGGGATTTGTTGGCGCATTATTTATCAGCAACAAACTCAAGTTTGTTTCTCCAATAATATCTTGAAATAGCAAGGATAGGTTACGGTCTTATGCATACTAATTAATAAACTTCATTTGTTTTGAAGGAGTTCTTCACAAAACAAGTAAAACCCAAAACATAGATCTTTGCTATACTCTTCACTCGGACTTGCTTAAAGAATTTGTAGGCTAGACTTTATACAAGACAATATTTGTTAGAAATTATATAGGTTTACTAAAGTTTATATTTCAAACAATCTTATTCTGTGGAAATTAGAGTTGGTAGCTTCATTCTTTATTGAAAGGATACAATGCGTGTGAAGTACAATGAGTGGTTTACTGATGCGTAATCTTGTAATTACAAAGTTATTAATTGCGAAAAAAGAAATAACATGTTTTTGCATTTTTATGTTTTTATGTTTATCTAAAACATAAAATAAAAGGATAGTGTTGTGATCAGAATTACTAATTGATGCATTATCAATCGTGATAGTCAATAATGGAAATTTCGCGGAAGCTAGCTAATATAACTTATTTTTGTGTTTTTTTTTTTTGTATTTATGAACAAAAATAAAGGATAGTATGTGAACTCTCAATGAATTGATAAAGCCAAGCACCACAATTCAATGATAGAAAACGGAGTGTGAATTCTCTCCGCAATTAATAAAGCCTTCAAATACTCCTAATACCATAAGGAAAATAACACCTAAGAATATTGTAGAAAGCAATAAATTTAGCATACTAAACAAAAGAAATCAGAAAAAGAAAAAGAAAAATTACTTTTTGAGTACCCGACCTATGGCATATTCCCAGAGTGGGCAACCATAGTTTGGGCCTTTGCCACGTGGGATTTCTGAAACAAAAATTGTTTAAATGAGACATATATTAGTAATTTTAACACGCGTTGGTTATTTTTCCCTTTAATTTCCTCAGTTTTGGTGGCAAATAGAATGAAATGTGGTTAATTTCTTAGTAACATGAATGGTTTGAAGGGAATTGTTTTCATTTCCCTTCTATTCTAATCACTTTTAAGCGGGTGAAAACAACATTGACAACAACAAGAGGTAAAATTACTAATATAAGTCTCATTTAAACGATTTCTGTTACGATAATCTCAATATGGGAACCATTATGGTACATGTGCCAAAATCAGGTACCCAAAAAGTAAAGGCCCAAATTGCGGGTGCCCAATTTGGAATATGCCATAGATCGGGTACCCAAAAAGTAATTTTTCCAAAAGAAAAACACACAAATTAAAAAGAAAATCTAAATCGGCTAGGCAAAAGTAAAGTCGGCTTTTTTTCTTTCCTTGCTAAATTTTATTCTTCTCCTACTCAAACTAGGATTTCTTTAATTCCTTCCACCGTCTTTGCTTTTGGCCCACATGTTTCTTCTTTCTCAACTCGATTAAATTATAGAAACTTTCCAAAAATAGATTGAATTCGCGAAACAGTACAACAGCGTAAACTTCTTGAGCAATTTCAGACCTCTCCCTGTGCAAATTTGACTTTGTCGTTAACATAAAAGTTTTCGATATTTCTTTTAAATTTCTAATGGTTGTTATGTTGAATATTTTCATATGATGTCAGATGTGAACGTTATGGCCATTGTACCGAATACTGTGCAAAATTAGCCATGGTGAATTATGGACGAACCATTATGTATTTTGTACTAAATATGAGAGCATTCTACATGTATTGTAAGTTGGTAAACATGTCTAATATTGAGGCATGATCATGATGGATTCAAAGATTTTTCTCCTAACACTTGATTTTTCTCTCTAAAAGTGATTTTGTCACTTTGATCTTTCATTCTAAGTTCATAGACATACGAGTAAGCTTTAATATTTTTGTTATACATGAACAAAGTAAATTAAATCCTTACCAACGAGAGAACTTTTTTAATAAATCTTCTACACTTAATTTTCCTAGTTTGTGGCCAACCTCTCCTATTCTATGTTAAATTGTCGGACCGAAGAGGGTGGCCTGAACCTACAGAGGATTGGCTACGCTCTTGAGCTCTTTCAATAAGTTGTACACGTGGTCTGGGTGCGGTGTGGAGAATGTTCTTGTTCGTTTTCCACTTTAAAGAGAAATGAGAAATGTTTGTACCAAAAAGAGGAGGGACCTCTAGTCAGCAAAAACGGGTGAGTCAGCCTACATGTCGTACACACGTGGAAATATTGGGTCGGATGGTGTTTTGGTAGTACTCAAGGTTATAATGGTAATTTATTGTAGATGTCCTGCAGTCCTTGTAACACCTTCGATAGGGGGCTATTTTTTTATACAAAATAGATATTAAATACAACAGAGCTTCTACCCATAATCCCTACCAAAGGTATTACATAAATAACATGCATATACATGCCATTATTAATCTATGTGATCTAAGACTAATTTAAATAACAATCGTACATCTGTTTCGTCCTCACAATCTTCATTCACCCATCCCACCAGTACCTGCAAAACTCAATCTTCTCGCCGACAAATCCACCACCGGGTCACGGAAGGTGACTAGTCAGTCACACGAGTAATTACAATCACCGCATGTCACCCACATAGCACAACTCACCTTTATAGTCCAAGCATGCAGTATAAATACAACCTTATGATAAATGAAGCACGTAACACGAGATCACTCAACATAAACACCAAAATATCAAAAACAGTAGCGGAAGCATTTAAGATTAATATAACAGTACTTGTACTTAATTCTTCTTAATCAGTTAACTTGGATTTTGGAAGCAAATGTATCATAACTCCAGAATCCCCCATGGTAGGAATCCCTTATCAGTAGCGCTTTATCAGTATGTCTAAGTGTGCACACCCTTCCTAGTCAGTGCCCCAAAGGGGTCCTGTATGCCCAGCTAGAGAAACGACCAGTAATAACAGTAAACAGTAATCGTTCTTAGTCTCCTGTCAGATATTCCCCTAACCGGGCCAATAGTCAGGGGTCTGCAGACGAGATTACTTCCAGTTGCACTTTATATCATTTACAGTTTAAGGTTGGGTAACACATACACAGAGGCTCACATAACTCAGTCAAAATAATCAGTCTTAATATTTCAGCTAATACATAATCCAGTCAATTCAGTCGTAAATACACTTACACAACTGTAACAACTTATTAATAATGTCTAACAGTAGATACGGTCAACAAATACAATTGTCAAATCATGGTAGTATAATATCATAACATAACAATAATACCACATAGGCACACAAGTGGCATGAGATAGTTGTAATTACCTCAAATAGCTAATAATCCAACATGGTTCAGTTCAGTCCAAGTTTGGTGCCAGGCTTATCCTCTCTAATAACAAATACCAATAGTAAATATTTATTTAAAAAAATATTTAAAATCAGTTTTATAATAAAGAAATTATGAAAATACTCTTTCTTTTCCTTTTAAATCAAAATCAGTCAAAGTCCATTACCCAAATAGTCAAAGTCACATGGGTCAAAACAGTCAAAGGATCCATATAAACCCAAAAAGGGGTCGCATCAGTCTCGCGGGTCGTCAAAACGGGCGAACGGGTCGTCATCACATTCGAAGGGCATGGCCCACGTTCAGCCACCGTGATGCGCGCAGACATAGCCGCACTCACCGGGGCTGCGTCGTGCCACCCTCACCGGAGTGTGGGGTGTCGGTTTTCATGCCATGGCCGTTGCTTGGGTGAGAGAAACGAGAGGAGAGAGAGTGGTCGTGAGGGTCTAGATCTGCGCGCATAAGGAAGGAAAAAGGGTCGTAGCTGGCCAGACGACGACGACGACTTGGTCTGGGCAGCTGTCGACGGCGGGCGGCGGTATAGGGTGGCACGCGAGAGGGTTGGGTAAGGGAGAGAGAGTGGTTTTCAGATCTGAGTTTTTTTCTTTTTTTTTCCTTTTGGGGAGGAGAAAGTGACGTGTGGGGAGGAGTGAAAGAATACTGTGTGTTTTGTTTTTCAACTTGGTATAATACAGATCTCTTTCAGGGTTAACAACATATATATAGTCTCCTAAATAAATCATAAAATCCGATAAATTATAAAAATACTTTTTCATTACTAAGTAGGACATTGTTTTATAAAATATATTAATTTATAGAATTAATATTATAATTCCACAAATCAATAAAATACACTTAATAAATATTTATAAAATACTTTTAAAATACGGGGTTTCACAGTCCTTCTAGGCATAGTATTTGAGAGTTGATTTTTATGCGTTTAAAGTCTTCGACTGGATTTAATCGTATTTTAGTGAGTCCTTTTTTGGGTATAGCCAATATTCAAGAGTGAGTCTTAGATAAGTCGGTTGGTCCTGATCAAGTCCTGTCAAATACAGACCCAGGGAGAGTCAGGGTCGATTGACCCCTGGGATGGTCCTGGTCAATTGGTCCCAGGGGAGGTCCTGGTCAATTGGCCTCTAGGGAGGTCCTAGTCGATTGGCCTCAAGGGGAGTGAAGGTCAATTGACCTCAAGGGAGGTCCTGGTCGATTGGCCTCAAGGGAAGGTGAGACCTGATGGTCTGGCCAGCCGATCGGATCCGGCTCTCAATCGACCAAGTCTCGTACAGAGACGAGGCCTACCCGATTGAATGCTTCGTCGACCAGGTGGGACGTCTTCGTATAGATCTGGGTAAGGAGTACCCTATCCTCTGTGTCCAAGCTTCGAGGGGTACATGCACGAAGGGATCCCCCGACGTATCGGGGGCTCCCCCTCCGAAGGTTAAGTCAGATATGGGAGTGAATGAGCCACTTGGAAACCCTAGTAATTAAGGGTACAAAGACAAAGTATAGAGAGACAAAAGAAATGTCTTGTTTTGTGCGTGATTGATGTATTATCAGTTGTAGCTTACCTTTCCAATGTCAATCATTGGGTATTTATAGCCAATAGTGAGCTGGGGTCAGCTAATGGCTGAAGGACAAGTGTTGCCCTTGGGTTGGGAGGTACACTTCCACCACAAGTTATGGACAGCTATAATCCCATGTGCTGGAATTCCCACTTGGGGTAGATATTTTCCTGTGCTAGGACAGCTGTCCTAGTGAGTCAGCAAGACTGACTGGACGCGCGAGTCCCGGGATAAAAGTGCCCCCAACAAGAAATTTAATCTATATAAACGACTAGAAGGCTCCTCGTGCTATTACCAATATGTTTAAGATGGAAGTCATGGAACTGTCTCTAGGCGAGTATTTGCTGATCATTTATCTTTCTTATCCATATACGTAGTATGTAGTTATGGTGTGGAAGTGGACGACCAAACTCAATAGTTGCCCCTTGGTTTTTAGAGTCATTTGAAGTAGTAATTACTTATTATTATCCGGAAGATGTTTTGAGGACAAATAGCTACTTGTCCTTGTCATGAAGTTTTGTAGAGATAACAACGTTACCTTATCCAGTTACTAATAGTAGCTACTGCCATAGAAAAAAAGTTGCTACTCATTTTACAACTACTACAATATTATTTATTAAGTTATTTAATTAACTTAATTGTTTGGAAAATATCCTATCCTGTTCTCAAAAATCATAGGACCATAAGGGATAGACAAGGAATATTATCAACCATTGATTTATTCCTAGATTTAAGGAGGGTGGTTGATTAATTTTATTTTTTTTAACCTTTTATCTTTTCTTTTAATCCCCTATTTATCAGGAAAAAAAATATTTGAAAAATGAAAAAAAAATCATTAAAAATTAAAAAAATCAATTTTCCCAGTACGTGTTTGGTGCATTTTCGCTGGTGGAAATCTGTGGATATTGTACTGACTATTTCATGAATTTCTTAGTACAAAAATTCATGAATTTGTTAGTACTAAAAATTATTGGTACGAAAACGTACTTTTGTCGTAACTATTTATCAGACCTGATCTAGGATGGGAGTTTCATATTGTTCTTACTAATGTTAACTTTCGTAAGAACAAATGTTGGTATAAAAATCGAACTGTTCTCATATTGTAGGTACAATATCAAGTTATTGTAGTTACGAAAGTGAGGAAAAAATTGTGTTGTTCATGTACTAATTTGTACAGACACTTATACACATATGTAAGTAAAGAAACTTTAAACTTTACTATCACTGTCAGAACTACAAATTGTTGGTACGAAAACGTAGTTTTGTTGTAACAATTTATCGGACCTGATCTAAGATGGAAGTCATATATTGTTCTTACTAATGTTAACTTTTGTAAGTACAAATGTTGGTAAAAAAAAATCAAACTGTTGTGTAATATGAGCCAAACACGCCCTTGCAAAAAAATAAAATAAAATTTACTTTTTTTTTCGAATTTTTTTTTTCTGGCGAAAGAAAAGATAAAAGGTTAAAAAAATAAAAACTAAATCAACCACCCTCCTTAAACCTAAGACTAAATCAATGGTTGATAATGGTCCTTATCTATCCCTTATGGTCCTATGATTTTTAAGACCAGTATATGATATTCACCATAGTTTGATTCATCAATCCTCCCCCTCTTACCAAGTGGTGAAAGATCCTCTCAAACATGCTCATCACATATTTTAATGTAACTGGTTCATGTTTATTTGAAAAGCTCAGAAGAGCTTCAGCAAGGAGCACGTAATACTCGCCTTGACTCAGCAGCTCAACTTATTTGCATCTCTTTGAAAGCCTATTTATGAAGAAAGTATTAGCTCGCACACATACAGCTGGGTGGTCTAAGTGACCCACGCATACAGTTTTTGTACTCTGAATAATTGAGAAGTTTCTCCTCCACACAAGTCTATAATTAATTAATTTGTAAAGCTAGTTCAGTAATTGATAAATTTACGCAGTTTGGTAGGGGTTTTTTTTTGGACAGCTTGGTAGGTTCATTTGTAAGCATATAAACATAATGCACCGTACATGACTTTCTATATAAATGCCAGACGGGCTTTTCAACTCTCAAGAGCACATAAGCAATAGTTATCCTACATGATACTCCTATCATTTACTCATCACAAAGAGCGTCAACAAAAGAGGCGCAAGTGATATTGAACTATCAGCTGTAGCAACGTACCCATTACAAAAAAAAACTATTTAACTTCAAAAAAAAAAAAAGTATTCGCCAATGGGCTCAAGCAAAATGCTTCTGTTATTATGCCTCTCTATCGTTGCTGCCATGTCTATTGGAGCCATAAAGCTCCCTCCAAATGTCACTGTGCCAGCGGTCATTGGTTTTGGAGACTCTATAATTGATCCGGGGAACAATAATCACTTAAAGTCAGTAATTATTTGTGATTTCCCTCCATACGGAACGGACTTTGTTGGTGAAATTCCCACTGGGAGGTTCAGCAATGGCAAAATTCCTACTGATTTACTAGGTAAGCTTAGCCTCTCCTTCCTTCACTACGTCCCTTAATTAGCTGCCTAGTTAAATGGCATAATTAGCACTGGATGAACGGTTTATTCTGATGGGTGGAGTACTGAAGATTGCATTAGCTTGCACCTCCAACTCCCATGCTGTAAACACCACTTTATTGATGATCCCCTTCGCATTTCGTTTTGATACACCCTCGAAAAACTGGCGACTGCATGACACGTAGTACAATCTGTACAACCGAGATTTTTTTGTTCTAAACCGTCTTGTATTATCTACACTCTATAGCCTACCGGACATTCTTCCCTATGCGCAGTTGCGCACCATATCAAACTCGTAGCTTGCGTTTTAATTCTTGGCTATACTCGGTCTAAGTTTATAACGGTTATTTTTCTATAAAGCAATACAACGCATATTGTTAATTTCTTAATAAGAAAAACCATAGCCAATTCTTTTGTTATTATACATAAATTAGTTATTCAAGGAGTATAGACGAATTTCTTTTATTTTTATAGCAGTATAGACGAATTTCTTTTATTTTTATAGCAGTATAGACGAATTTCAACGTCAAACAAACATAAATTCGATCAAAAAAAAATAAGCAAACAACAGTATATCAAACAAAATTTAAAAAGAAAAACAAATTAAAAGCTATTTTCAAAACGACATTGGCAAGTTGTGCGATTAGTGGATATTATTGTTTCCTCGATATGCGTACTATTCCTACTGTTTATGATTGTGGTTGACTTTTCCTGTTTTTGAAGTAATTCATAAGAAATATAGCTATTGGCGCAATCTTAAAACAATTGCTTGGTATCATGAATTATTCGTTTAATTGGTGAGCTCTTTAAGAAAATTTTCTCTATACTAATGAAAATAATTATAATACTATGCTTGCTTGTTTCATTATACCACTTTTTAGCTACACTTGATGTTAGTTTATACTTGGTGTTTTTTATTTATAAATTATAGCACATACCTCATTAATTACCTTATAAATATTATTAGTTAGTTCATCATTATTAGTTTCAATTTCATCTAGTGTAAGTTTAAATCTGGTGTGCCAAAGATTTGTTGACAAGAAGCAGATGCAGAGTTTGATTATCATTTTAATTAGAGACCCGTTTGATCTTCAATTTATGGTGATTTCAACAAATGTTGTGTCCATGGTGTTTTGTTCTTCATATGTACAAATAAATAGTAGGGACTTCTCTTCTCGTTGAAACACCTTATTGGACGATATCGTACGTGTAAGGCATGGTTGATTGGTTTCAATGCATGACAGTTACGAAAAGTTGACACCTATATATGATGTGTCTATTATTACCCCCTTACATCTTACTCACTTAATACCATAGTTTACCGTATAAATTACAGTAATATTTATCTCAACAAAAAAGCTTCTATGTAGTCTGTGTTTTTTCCCCATGTGACTTAGTATATCTTTACTGTATTTTTCTTATAAACATTTTACTATTAGGCTTTATTAATTGAAATAGAGTAAGCATAAATATATCCACATTGAAAATTGAACTAAATGTCTTTACTTTGGCTGTATTTTGTTCATCTATAGTGTTGCAGTTCAGTTTTTCTTTTTCAGTTCAATTCATTTTTTTTATAGTTCAATTAGTTTTAGTTATAATTTTATCTGCCTTTGGTTTAATTCACTTTTTTTTCTATTTTTTCAGTTCAAACAAGACTAACAAAACACAACCATATTAATAGATAAAGTCAGCCCCTTCAACCGCTATTTAGGCTTTGTTTTCTTAACTTAAATGTTGCGCTTTGGTTAAGTTAGTTTTTATCCATTAAATTGAGTTCATTGTCGAGTACATGGAACTATTCATTTGAAGTTCAATTAAGCTTATATAAATTCAGTTTCATTTAAGAAGTAGAGCGTCCTATGTTTTGAAATTCAGTTAACTGTGTGGTAAAAACTAGCGCATTGCCCGTGTAGTTGTTTGGGTACAATTATGGTATTCATATATGTACATAATTTAGTGTTAACTTATTATTATGTTTATTACTCGTATCTTAGTGGAATAATATTTTTGGATTCCATCCCAATATTTTCAAAATTTATTTTATTTTTCTTTGTCTCTAATGAAGATGTATTGACTAATGAGCTAGCATGTCATCAGAAATTTTCTTTGGAGGAGGTAGTTAATCGATTTTTTTTCTATTTACGAAAATGTAGAATCTTGTATTAAGAAAACGACATTTAATATATATTTTTATTAAGTAGGTAATTGGTTTTCAACATTGCTCCTATGAACTTTGATGTGTGTTGTTTTGTGTGTTGTTTTTTTATATTAGTTCTAATAAACATATTTACAATATATTTAACGTAGAGTTATTATATAGTAATAAATATTTTGACAAGCCAAAATACAAAAAAAAAACACATTTCTTAATTAAATTTTTTGGAAAATACTCGACTCGAATGGAATAGTACAGGCAAAATTCTTGTCAAATGGAAGGCCAGCCATTTAAAGTGTTAGTGTCCCTGATAGCATTAATGTTGGTTGGGAGTACTGATTGTGATAATTATTGGGGGTAACCAAGAAACTATTAGACCTCTCAAAACAGGGTTGAATAAAAGCTTATTGGGCCAACATATTCTCCAATAAAAGTTGTTTTTATCCTAACTTCTTTTCCTTGGATGGTTTGGACATATCTACCCTCAAATTTATTTCGTTTTGGCTGGTTTTGGGATAAATGCCTTTGGGCTTGTTTGGAAGATATTAGTTTGCAAGAGTAATTAGCATTTTTGAGTTGTTGACTGTGCACATGTTGCCATGTTGGGTAAGTAAGAGTAAAATGTTGTTAGAAAAACATTTTCAAGAGAATTTTACTATTCATGAGTATTTGATACTAGAAAATAATTACTAACTGTTAATTAAAAATATACCAGATAGATCTCAAAAAAAAAATACCAGATAAGTGTAACTGTTGACAACTGATGCTATTCAAACTTGTTCTTATTAACTAATGCTAACTCCTAGACAATGCCTTTGTCTAAATTTTAAGTCGTAGTTACAAGGTACAACGGTGAACGATCGAATATGAAAGTGCAAGGTTCATGCCATCGTTCACCAATCACGTACGGTAATTCAAAGAACTAAAGCAATTTTTTAATTGATTCACGTGATATTTCCCGATCTCTAAAAATCGAACCCTTTTAAATTCTCAACGACCCGACGTTGAGTTTTAATCTTTTATATACTGTGGAACTGCATGTAGTTCAGCCTCCCGCCAGGCATCAGCCAAATTTGATCACAAAAGCACATTTCCTTCATTAATAGTATCGGCGAGTATTCTGTTGTGGTAGGTTTGATGTTTTCCAAACTTGTGGATGACAGTGACACTCAATTGGATGGGCCACTTGACCGCAGCCGATACAAACATCAACCACAAACTGAATTATGTTTAATTGCCTAGTCTAGGTCCCCTACTTCGCCCTAGATTTACAGCCAACAAAAACTCGACGAGACTGGAGAAAATAGACGTATTACGTATTTCGGCCCAGACGCAGTATATTTAGCTAGAAGTATGCTCGCAAAAAAAAAAATCGTATTGTTTTCATGCCTCTTGAAAGTAGTGTCCGATGCTTGTCCACTAATTTTTTTTCTTTGTTGCGCGTCTTATTCACCAAAACTTCGCTTTGACTACATCCAGACCCGAACATGGTCGCACACCTGGTTGTGGTGGCAGGGTGAGTTTTCCAATGACGATGTCTGTACATGTTGATGCTTGAATACGATACCTCGCTTAAATTATATGGAGTTGTTTACTGCTCTAATCAACCCCACGTTAGTGTGCAATAGTTCTATCTACTTGTAGTTATCAAGATGAATGGAGTAATTACAATTGAACGAATAAAACAGTGCGATAATCGATTGTAGGGTTCTAGACACTCCCATCATCCATCCGACCAACCCCTTTACGAAAAAAAGAATTATAGGACCATACAGTATATCGGAACATCCGAACCCGGCCGTATATATATTTTACTTAGCGGACTTACACTTTAAGTAAAAGTTGCTCGCTTTCGTACACCTTTTTGTTAAGCAAAGTTGCATATCCTTTTCTTTGAATTTCCTTAGTATTTGATACATGCCTTCTTTTTTTTGAAAATAATTTGTTGTATTCCTCGATCTATAGTTGAGGAGAAAGAAGAGAGCTCCGTCCTGTTAGTATATGACGGAGTAGTTTAGTATCCTATACTATCGTATCCTTTGTCAGAACTTGAAGAAAAGTAAGTTGAAGCCTCGAATTCCAAGTTTGTACAAGTAAAAAATGAGTGAAAAAAACAAGGTTTACGAAGCCTTCCTTTACATTTACATGTATTTGATCAATGATCATCCATTTGCTTTACGACAATGTTTTTTGCGTTAATCTAACGTATACTAGCATTTTGCTTCACATTACAGCGGAGGAACTATCAGTCAAAAGCTATGTACCAGCATATGTGGATGCTCTTTTAGCTCCTGAAGATTTACTCACTGGAGTGAGCTTTGCTTCTGGTGGTGCAGGATATGACCCTATGACAGCGCAAATTGCGGTAAGTTTCAGTATACTCCTCGTAGAGAAGGCAATTAAGTGGTTTTGGCTTAAGTTGCATCGACCCGTTTATATAAATGGCTTAACATGACATCACTAGACTTTACAACTGGGCCGACCGAGTTTGGATTCGGTTCGGGTCGGATTAACAAATAACAATGTGGAACTACTATGAACCTCGATGAACTACTGTACTCTCATTTTGTGGTGCTTCAAAGGTCCCTTGGCCTGGCTGCACCTTAATTTCTAATTAAAGTACGTATTTAACCAAAAAAAAAAGAGTTGGTTCGAAGGGAGCCAAATTGGGTGTTAATATCGGGCTGAGTTGGTTTTGACTTTTGAGTATGTTAACTATGGAGTCGGTTTGGCCTTGTTTGGTTCAAGAGCATTTAGTATGAGTAGTTAGCATTTTGTGTTGTAAAAGTAGTTTGAAGTGCCCAAAATTCTCTTCACAAAATGCTCTTTACAATAGCTTTTTCACTATTCATCATAATTTACACTATAAAACTGCTAACTACTAACTGCTAACTACTAACTACTAACCGCTAACTGCTCATACTTTCTCCCAAATAAGGCAAATCAGCTCGTGCATATCTGGGTCGAATTATTTCGGTCGGGTCGTGTTCAGTTTCATAGGGTTTCTTCATATTAAACTATCAAATAGGTCTCATCAGTATTAAAATATCAAATAAGTCTCATCAGATCGAGTGGATTTGGGTCGACCTTTTCTGGCCCGGGTTCCAACTGGGTTGGATCCATTTTTCTTTTAGACAATGTTGTTTCGTCAAATTTCAATTCACAGCTTTTGTCAAAATTTACACACCTAATGACGAAGGGTAATATGACTAATATCCTATTGTCGGTCTCATGCACTATTTGGTAGTAGATAAAGCTACTCCTTTTATTTATCCTTTTTATGTTTCTATTTTGATCACTAAGAAGTGAAAAAAACGGTAACATTGTTTTGTGTCATAATTTTTTATTTGAATAAATGCAACATTTTTTTTTTCCAATGCAAAGATAGTCGATCGAGGTAAAATTATGATCCAATTTAGTCATTTGCATTATCTAAGCATTTTCACTCATCCTATTTAATTTGATTTCATTAGGTTCCTTGCAATTGTGTCCTACCTCACAAGTAGTGCTTATGACTTGTTATAGCTCACAGAGATAACTTGAGTTATTAGTTTGATAAGTACATGTTCTGGGTATTATAATTATTTTGAGCTAGAATTATTCATATCTCTTATACTACGTTATCTATTGCTTGGGTTGCTTTGATCGCAAAGTCAATTTCTGATCATGACAATTATATTAAAAAATTACTTAAGGGAGAAAGACAAATGAAATTAGAACTTTGACAAAATGTGATGATATCGGAACTAAAAATCGGTGGGGAGGGGGGGGTTTCTGCCTAGGTGAATTTGAATCGGTTTAATTCTACGTGGGTCACAACTCACAACTTTTCGGGTTTGGGTCGTCGGTTTCGGTTTCAATCAGATAGGTACGATTTTGGGTCACTAAATTCGAGTTGATTTGAGATTTCGGTTAATAGTGGGATCAGATTAAATTGATTTGGTCAAAATTAGGTTGATCTTAATTGGGCCGGGTTTACTTTGATTCGTGTCAATTTGGATCACTGTTCGAATTGGGTCTACACAATCAGATCTCATTGGGTTCACGTTTTTTGGTTGGGGTTATAAGGCTGGGCAATTTATGCCAAGTCTATATACGACCCTTATAATTACAAGGTTAAGGTCGGGTTGACCAGTTTGACACGAGAACGAACCATTTAGCTTAAATAATAATTAGATCAACACGACATTAACCTTTTATCAAACCGCTTACCATTTACCTATTTCTTTTCAACTTATTTACGATATACTTGTTCACTATATTGATTTAACAAACATTTTATACTTCTAACCCAAAATTTCCTCTAATACATTCACATTCCCTTTAGGTTGAAAATTTATTAGCCTTCTTTCCATTCATTAGGTCACTAACTTATCTCTAACATACATATCATTTTTTCATCACTTATGCTTTGAAATATAGTTTATGTTCTTTTTTTTATTACTCTTGGTGGTACCCTCTAATGTCCATTAATGGCATGTCTCATATATGAAACGCGTTTACACAAATTTTTCTTTAAAATATAGTTTATGTTCTTTTTTTTATTTAGATACCTGATCTTGTTTTATATTCGACCTTATTTTCTTGAACCAATCTAGCGCCTAGAACTATGTAAAAGAAATGAATGTAAACAATTTTTTTTTTGTGAGGAGAGTAGTTGGTTTTCTTTGCACCTTTTAAAAAGAAAAAAAAAAGACATTTCTGTTAATATTTTTTGAGACGTAAGCCTTAGTAAATTACAATACCTTTGTTCGAAGAATGTCTTTCGAAACTCTAAACTTAATGTATATAAAATGTACTTCCTTTGTCTAAATAAAATAAATTTTATACAATTCAATTTAGTTATGTTAGTTCGCTAAGAAAACGTATTGCATTAGGTTTCATTGTTTCAATTGCTTTTTTGAATTTCTGCAGTGCAATTCAACTTCAATTATTACGTACTAAAATGTTGAACTAAGGCTGTGTTTTGTTCATCTATAGTGTTACAGTTCATTTTATTTAGTTCAGTTTTTATTATAATTTAACTGTCTTTAGTTTCTTTCACTTCAATTTAATTTTTTTTCAATTTTTATTTCATTTCAGTCAGTTTCAATTAGGGGTGTAAATGAACCGAGCCGGCTCGGTGAGCCCTCGGGCTCAGCTCGGTCAAAGCTCGGCTCGAGCTCGTTCAACAGCGAGCTCGAGCCGAGTCCGAGCCGGCTCGCATGTCAAACGAGCCGAGCTCGAGCCAAGGGTAGTGTGACTCGGCTCGACTCGTTTTGGCTCGTCTTATTATTTTAATTATTTTTTATGTATTCTATATATATCTGTAATTGATAAATAAGTGATGTGAATCAAGTTTTAAGTTAATATTTAAGTATTAACAAATGCAATTTTAGTAATATAAAATCTAGTACATTTTTATAAATTTATATTAA
>ONZK01005099.1:2256-23108 GCA_900322385.1 Pharnaceum exiguum | reverse complement strand
AAGATCAGGTATGGGATATCCGAACCTAAGGCAACCCCATGATGGGAAATACTTTCTAACCGAACCTATATTGGGAATTATTTTAGCCAACAACCCTGTTATGGGAAATAACTCCATTTTTTACTGGCCTTTTGCAACTTGACTACAAGGACTAACGGCCGTCAAAAAGGAAAAACGTCGTCACCTCCGTGTAGCGGGGATTCCGGGGAAGGTATGTTAGTACAGTCTACAAGATGAGCTCACACGAAAGTTCGACCTCAGCAATCTGAGATTTTAGGCTTCCAAAACTGACTTTTCCTATCCAGATTCAAATATGAGACATTTACCCCGAAAAAATGAAAAATAAAGCATACATCATAAAGTGTGTAAAATACGGAGTAGTATTTTTCAGTGACATATGTTAGCTTTGATTTTGATTTTAGTTTGTCAATAAAATTATTATTTTAATATATTTAAATATGCAAATCACACATTAGTTAGTGGTGTCTGATCTTGATTTTGATACCGAAAAATAGAGTTCGAACAGTTCCCCCTCCTCTTCTTATACTTGCCTATTATTACATATGGTAAAGCCGCACTATGATATTCGGACTCAAAAACTCGATAAATTGAAGGGTTGGTCAAAGGTTGATTTGTAGTTGGGAATCGAAACGAAATCGAATCGTTGTAAATCGTATAAAGTGAAATTAGTGACAAATACCGACGAATCAGACATGACCAATGCGACACGATTCAATTTTTTAAAAATATAATGACTAGACAAAACATGACACAATTGTTTATAATGACTTCACTAGTGTACACTAGAACATGAACTATAAAAAAAGGATGACACTAAAACAAACTATACAAAAAAGGATGACACTGAAATAAATTAAAATAAATTGGATCAAATCAAATTAGAATAATACAAAATTGCCTTTTATTAATTTGAATAAATTTAATGAATCTAACTAAATTTAAAGATGAATTATAGACATTATGGACAATTAAGTTCTCTTGTATGTAAGATATCTCATTATTATTAATGAAATGGCCAATGTTAGTAAAGAGAAAGTAATAATAATTCCTTTTTATGTTTGAACTTTTCATAGTTATACTTTTAAGATCTTTCTAATTAAGCGCATTTTTTGTAAAATAACAAGTCAAAAATGAGTCGAAGACGGTTAGAGTTGCGATTTCTGAAATTGTCAATTGAGTCGAGTCGAAATCAAATCGTCATAGTTAGTTTCGAAATTGCGATATTTCAAAGTGATTGGGCCAAGTCAAATCATATTTAAATAGTTCCCAACTACTCTATTTAGGTTTCACTATTTTTTAAAGACGAAATTAGCGACTTAAATTGAAGTCGAACTAAATCGAGTCATGCCAACTCCAATAAATCGATAGGTCTAGTGGTCTACCTGTAATCCTCTATGGCTCCAATGCTGATCCTACGGCTCAGCCATAACGCCGTTAGCTATGTTGTGGACCTAAACTTCCTATTCGGCTAATGTTACTGTTCGAGTGTTCGGTAGTTGTAAGACATTGGAAGTCGTGATCATTCATTTAATAGATAGGGGGCCAGTGAGCTATGGGCCAGAGGCGAGCCACCTGGGGACGTGCCGCGTGCGTGGTTAAGGAAAGAGGGCGCCAGAGGGTGATGGTGTGAGTGGGGCACCCAAGTCCTCAAACTCAGAATCTCAAACTGGGCTTATGGACTCCTATCTCACTCCTGCCATCTTGTGTTTTGGGTCCTGTTTTTTGGGTCATTGCTTGAATTTGTGTAACTACGCATCCTTACTTTGGGCCTTATCTTTACTTCCTGTGTTGCTCACTGTTGCCCATTTACTACCACGCATACCATCAAATTTGCCAAACTCATCATTTGCCCACGAGGGGGTATGATTAAGCAGAGAGTTACACCAAAAACACTCACATATACTCAATTACTCATTAGCTACCCACTTTTTGGTATAATTTTTCACTGTTATTTATATCAAGCTGATAATTAGTTTTGACCAAAATGTGAGAGATTTAATGAACTATAGAGCTTTTCGAAACATTTTCGAAACAAGTATTATGCTTTTCACATCGACAACTTTGAGTTGCAAAAATACTTTTGCGGATTCTTTAAGGTTCATTGGAAACAGAATGGACCTCAAATCTATGTGAACTATTTCAACATCATTAGCAATCATTTGCACCATGCAATGCCAGAACATAAGTTTTTTAAGACACTACAGTATGAATCTGAATCAATTTGTTTCCGATACCGCTGCAAGCATGCATTTAGTTTAATAAAAACAATTTGTTCTTTCGGCAACATGAGGAAGCATATACTCTACAATAGTGATTTAGATCTGCATTAGAAGATCTCAAAGATACAGTAAATATCATTGACTACAACACTTCCTGCAGGGTAAAAGCTAATCTTCAGAACTCTGACAAGGCCTAAAACCTAATAGAACTATCAATTTGGATAAGTCACATGATCTGAAATAGCAAGGTTCAACATTTCCACATCACAAAAAGAACATACAGCCATACAGGCAGCTGTTAAGATCATCAAGACACCAATATATAGATGCACCTTTTCTTTTTTTCTTTTTGTTTGCCAGCAGATTGAGGTGTACTTGCACTGGTGTGCTACTGTGCTGTAAGCTTGTATCTGTATGTGACAAAGCTTATTTGAAGACTCCGTCTTTCCTGAGTGCTAATACTCACTGCTCTGCGTTTGGAAGAACCAAAGCCATGTTCTTCAGCAGTACTATTTTTCCATATTTTGCAACTTCATTTGCCAGTTCCTTTACTTGTTATGCGGTAATTATAGTTCATTTCAACTCAATTAAGTGAAATTTAGTCCTACGGTCCTACCGAACGGCTACCAAGTGTCTAACCGGCATCATACATAGTATATACAGTATGCCATATTGTTACATGCTCCAAATCAAAATGGCATAGTGTATAGTGGCATACTGCTACATGCCCCAATAATCAAAATGGCATACTGTAGTCTATTTTACCAAAGAACTAGATAACGTCATCTTTGAGGACATGGTCTTACCTTCTTAAGTATTACTCAGCGCTTTCAACGACCAAGTCTAACCCGCTAAGAATGGCATATCGTTACATCCTCCAATAATCAAAATGTCATAGTTTAATATACCAAAGAACTAGCTTACATCATCTTCCAAAACCACACTCATAGTACTGGTGAACAAACAAAAAAAAAAGTTATACTACCAATCTCGTAAATAGTGGAAAACTCTCTTAACTTATGGCTAAAACCAAGGGGAATAGGGAACTTAGATAGGTCCAAAACAGAAGCAGACGGCAAGGCAAGTCATGCAGCAGATTTTAGGCTTTAAATTAGTAAATTGTTACCATAGAGGATCATTGACTTGCAAGACCAAGGTACTAATTAACTGAAGCTTGCAAGAAAGCTCCTACCTAGTTAATACTCAAATATCAACAGTTTGCTCAGAGGATCAAGATGACACAGGAATTATGATACATTACAAAGAACATTTCATTTACATCCATTTTTTTCATCATTCTACTGGTAACCAACAAAAAAACTGTTTTTCTGCATCATAGACATATGGCTAGAACAAAGTGGAGGGAGACAATAGAAAATGCTCAAACAAAAGAAAAATATGCAAAGGTAGATTAGATCTAAGAGCAAAATATTTATCATCCGAATTATTGCATTAAGTTGTGACTAAAGGATTAACAGACAAAAGGGGAGTAACCTTCTGTTTCAACATTAGCCTGAGTTGAGACTTCTGACACTCCAATTTTGTGGCCATATCTCTATGTTTGACACCACTGTAATTGCTTGATCCATTAAGAGCCTTAACCAGCTTTCCTCTAGGAAACTCTACAAACCCTTTAATCCCTCTCCTGATATGTGGATTTTCCGGCTCCGGCGACGCCTTTTTCTTCACCCCTTTCCCATATGGAGACACATTAGGACTGACATTGTAATTGTGATTACGAGATGTTGATCTGTTTGATTGGTCTCCAATGCTGGTAACTGTTGAACGAGATGAACAAGAAGAATGACATTTCCTGACTTTGCTAGTTTCCTCCTCACATGAATGCAAGGAAACATTCTCTTGGACCGCTGTTTTGCAGCTTTCCTCTTGACCATTACTGAAAGTTTGTTGCATCTCACGGCATTTGTGATGGAACAATAAGTTGGCATCTGATAGCTTCATCTGAAGCCTCTCTTCTCTTAAGACCTCAGCCATCTTAAGCATTTTTCTCTCCTCTTCAAACTCTAACCTCATCCTATCAATATCATCCTGCAGCTTCTTGTTCAAGGCCTCAACCTTCTTCCGAACTTTGCGCTCTAATTCTACCTCCATCTTCAGCTCCTGAACCACCTTATGCGGCTTCATTTTCGACTCACATTTCCGATGCGGATGGTTATGATGATTGTTGTTGCCGCATTTGCAGTGTGACTGTTTGTGGATACCAGTAGAGCCGTCACGGTTACATGAGGTGAGGGCGAAGACGGGGTTATCATAGAGCTTCCAGCCATGAACTGGACAAGTAGAGGGCTGGTAATAGTCAGGACTATCAACAATGCTGCTGTTGTTCATCATCAGTTTCACCACCATCTCAGAGAACGTAACTCTTCTTTTTTTTGTAAAGGGAGGCACTCGAGGCCCATAAGAATCGAGTCGCAACCTTAAGGGTTGAAAGGTGTGACCGTAACTCTTCTTGTGTGTAGTGTACTAAACTTTGTGGGCTATCTTCACTTGTTTCTTGCTCATGCCTAGTTGCCTACCTAATGAAGATTGCACCTTCTTCTTATCTTATTGTGTTCACTCACTTTTTCTAAAGAAGTAGAGGTTGTAGGGCCATGTAATGTAATTGCAAACAGACTGTGAAGTTGAGGTAGCAGGTGTAAAGACACCACTCTAAAATGGCAATGTGAATCTTAAAAGCAAGCTGGGGATTCTTGGATTGTATATTAGGCAAGAAGAAAGGTGGGGAACGAGGTCACATGCTACACTCCATTTAGTTTACCTTTTTTTTTGCCTCCCTGTTTCTGTGCTTCCTTATACTGTACCAATATAAATCTAAAGGTGATGAATGGACTTATGGGACAGGTCACCGCCCTTTGTTTATTACTCGTACTATAGTACAGTAGACAGTAGTTAACTGAACCCTTTCATCGTCAGTCCCATTCACTCAATCAGTAATTGAGACTTAAGTCTTCCTTACAATCTAGGAGTAACACTGAAGAGAGCACAAATAATAGAGCAACAAAATCGTGAAACAAAAAATGTACTGTAACACTATTCTATCAAGATGAGCGATTTCTTACAATCAGAAATTCAGAATGACTGTATGAGGTGTATACTTCGATGATGACAGCTTCAGATATAATTCAAGGGGAGAAAACTGTAGGCAACTGACATAAATGGTCTTGGTTCAGATGACCATTGTTATGATCAATGACAATTGTCATAGGAGCTTACCCAATAAAAGACAATTGTCATAGCCAGGCAGCTAAATACTGCGTTAAAAGAAAAAAGAAGAAGAAAGAAACTAGAAATTTCAGTACATGCTAATTGCTAAAGTTCCTCTATTTTGCAATCTCAATTTATGATATGTAGATTGTGTATATAGAATCAATGAGTTGATTTCGTAACTTCTTTGCAAATGTGAACTCAAATTAAATCCGCATCTGTTGTTAGCAAACTTAGCAACTTAGCATTGACTAAATCAAGGATTTCGGCCACAGATAACAGGCTATCATAGCAAAGAATAAACGAGCAAACTGCTTCTAAATACACGTCTAATGACCTTGGATTTGCATAATCTTGTGGTTGTCCTACTATTTTAGTATGGTCACTAAAAGTCAGTAATAGAGAATGTCGCCAACTATGGACACCTCTTATCTTTTCTTTTGTGTGTGAATGGACATCTTATCTTTGAGAGCACAAATTGGAAACAAATGGCAGTAAATGGTCTACCTCATTGCACTATTTCGACTTTGTTTTTAGTCACATGAAAAATAAAATCTTGGAATTAATTGGAATCTGGACCACTTGAAATGGCGCATTGTTGAGAGGATATGACGGTGAAAACACAACATTTTCACATAATTTAGCTTGTTCTTATGTTGTACATTAGTTTAACTGCTTCTAATTCAGTTCAGGCAAATCAGCTATATTTTCAGTTGAGTTTACTAACAGCAGAAAATAAGGCAATTATTTAAGTGAGAAAGTCAGCATTTCCCTAGTTACAAGCCCACAATCATGTGAGAAGACTACTGACTTCTGAGTTCTGATGCATGACATGTTCCCGAAACAGAAATACAAAAACAAAATGTCACGTTTCAGTTATTGATTAAGGTTTTTGTCTTGTATGTTCACCTAGCCTAGAGCCTAGAATCTCGGTGATTAAGTGATTAGCAAATGGTCAGTACGGCGCGCCAATAATCATCAGCGATCAGCCAACTGAACACTCACCGTATCTACTCTTTAGTTTGTACAAGTAGAAACTTTTGTGAGATAGGACAGTTTAGCATGTTTGAAAAGAATTTCCTACTTTTGTGAGACAGAACAGTTTAGATTCTCGGAAGACCGCTTTCCTGATTCATATTTTCTTTTTCGTGAATTCTCCCGACATTTGGTTAATTTTGTGATTTTGTCTCTCTCAGCAGAAGCATTATACGGTAATTACTTAACAGTGGTACATATGATAGACGTCTTTCTCAAGACCACTAACGGTGTGTTTTGTTTGTCGTAACAACATGAAGTGTAGAAAACTAAACTGAACTTTAGAAAAAACTAAATAGCTAAAATTATAATTAAAAACTAAACTGAACCGAAAAAAAGTGAACTGTATTATTATAGACGAACAAAACACAAACTAATTGCAATAACTACATAGAGGATTTCGTCCCATGTCACAATTCACGAACAGTCGATTATTTGAGACCAAGACACATTCAATCAAATTATAATTTATATACCTGAATAAGGGTGAGTTTTGTTCGTTTCTAACAACTTGAAACGTAACTGAATTGAGCTAGACAAAACTAAACTCAATTGAGAAAAAAGAAAAGAAATTGAACTGAAAAATATATTAACATTTTAGATAAACAAAACACAACTTAAAAACTTTATTTTAATTTGTGTGTGTATGTTTGGTGGGGGGCAATAGAATAAGAGACTCGGTGACCCAAATTCTTAATGCCATTGATTCACTTCTAGGAGGAATTATAACATTGAATAGTATAGGGCCAGATCCGATCTTCTCCTATGAAATGGTTTGGTAAATGGGGAAACATACACAAAATGAAGGGCTACCAGCCTATCATGTCATGATGTCAATTTACAACTCAAGCCTCCTAATTTTGCTTTGGATTTACATATTTACTGCAAATTTGTACTGCAGCACTGCTTCACCATTTAATGAATAAGATCTGATCTCGTATACGGCACACAATTAATGGTGCCTCTCAAACGGGGAAACAATTAAACCATTCCGTACAATCTTGGGAGCTGAGACTTGACACAATGGGAGAGACGCTGAAAACCACATCACTCCTATTACTCGTACTTCTGAAGCGATTCTTTACGCATTTACAATCTGCAGGCCAACTATAAGCCAGGCAGCCAGCCCATAGCTTGATGGCTTAATGCAAGTATTGGCCTACTGGGGTACGTAGATGACCCTCGGTGTTTTTGGCCCTTTGATACTGCTTTTATCCGACCCAACGAAATTGGATCATACAACCAGACAGCACTTTAGTCAAAAGAGTAACCTGTAGTTTGCAATGAAGCTGAGTTCAATGCATCACAAAAGGCATCACAGAAAGAACATTACAGTGTTCATCTCCCTTTTCCCTGCTTCTGGATGTCAAGGGGTCAATTTGCAGTTGTCAGACTAAACTGCATCAACCATCAGTGTTATGATACGCCAATGAACACAGAAATTAACACCAGAGTGCAGGAATTTATGATTTGAGTCAGCCCAGTCAGGCATTCCCACAAATGATGCATATCCCAAGTTCGCAGCTAAGAAGATGACCAAATTCCAACTTAAAGAAAGTATAAACTTGATATGTAATGTAGATCTAGGAAATTTAGTTCTCAAAAAAACAAATTACTACTCATCCCTGCAAACTCTGTTTACAGCAGAACCAATTATCTTTTAAAGAAAAAAACTCAATTTGCTCGCTGATGAGCTGGGAACCTAGGCAGAAAGATTCATGAAGGAACCGTATATCTTGAACTGAGCAGAGGGAGAATCTTCTGAAAACACCAGAAAACCATGTGGAGGATATAGTGGGGGATATCAACAGTTGTTTGACCCACAAAACTTGCCCCTCCCCTCTATCAGATAGGCTACTTGTCTACTTCTATATTTCCATTGTCAATATGTTCATGTAGTTCATCTTTTCTTCTTCATTGGGGAAGTGTTTTTCAAAAAAACGAAAAGAAAAAGCACACTGAAGAGGTCGTCAGAACATGTAGGGGATCACAGGTGCATATGCAGGCAGAAAAAAGAATCAGAAGGAAGACTACGCCATCCCAAATGAAAGCTAAGTGTTACAGCCTATATATTGAGTGAACTGAAAGTCCCAAACAGAATGCAGAAATTCTGTCAAAACTTCCAGATTCCACTTTAGTCTAAAATGGTTACTGTCTTACTGACTATGCATGTCACATTAAACAAAACACATAATCATTTACCTGAAAAAGAAGAATAAAGATAAAATCGAAATAAAACAAAAAAGCTGTACTGAGAGACTAGAACATAGGTCTGACAAGGTGCTAGCTATGTGAACCACATTACCACATCAATTTGTCCGAGACAATAGCAAGACCAACAAGTAAACAGTTGCCATCTTCTCGTCACAATAGAAAAACTCATATAAATTAAATCAGTCAAGTAGACAACAAGTGCATTCTGAACAATGAAAGGCTACAAACCAAAGCACTAATCAACAGTAGCAATTGACACCAAATTAATCAGACAAGTAGACAACGTGTGCGAAACATGGCTACATCGAAACAACATTACTAGTTTTACCATAATAATAAAATAATATATAAGGTACCAGGCAATTAAGATGCAACAGTCAAAACAGCCGATTAGCGTCTCCAAGTACCACACGACATAAACGTCATCAATCAACAGTTGTAACTACTGCGCACAAGAATGATTCCTAGACTCATTCTTCCAAGTGACAGTTTATATTCCTTCTTAGACTCATTCTTCCAAGTAGTTTAAAGGAAATCAAGTGACAGTTTATATTCCTTCTTCCAAGATATCTGAGAGCTTAAATGAAGACTCTTGGGCCAGATTGAGAATGAAGATACTTGACTCATTCAGGGAGCCAAACCCATCAAAGGTCATGGTGGGAAACAACATTTTGGATATATAAATCATAAAGCAAAAGCACTGATATTAGTCTAGTGAATTCAAGCATGGAAGAATTAGCTAAAAATGGTGTACACAGTACATACTATGGTCTGGTCAAATCTCTGTCCTGGACAACAAATTCTAAAGAGCTGACTAACATGATGAAGCAACTAAAGACAATTACCTGTTACCTGGCAGTCTAGCACATTGCCTTTGGAGAAGGTTCTAACTCATTCAACTATCATAGACATGTTTCTGATGTTTACCTGGAGCACAGCACAGTTTGCATTCCACGAATTTTGACATGTAAGAACCTTCTTAGAAGTTAGAACCAAAAAAAAAAAACATAGTTGCTCACATCAAGCCCATAATCTCAGCTGCAATGATAAAACAAACATATTGAAAGTACTAACAGAGCAAGAAACTAATCTATGCATGACAGTTCATACAGCAAAAAACATGAACCATACTTTCAGTCACTGGTGACAGCATATCCATCCGGTTACAAGTTAAGCTGATGGCAGATGCCCATATGAACAGGTAAATGCTCAACAAAGTAAGAATTTAGCACCAACACATACTGAAAAGCATATGAATTGACAATGACTCTTAAACATACTATTCGCGGCAAACGTTACTCATTAGACATAAAACAGGTTCTTGTTCTTGCAATGTAATCAGTCTTCAATGTCATATGACTCATATCTCCAGAAATTAATGAGTCGTTGTAAAAAAAACGTTCACGAGTTCTATATTCAACAACAACTAGAGCGCACTAATGAATTCACATTAATAGAACCGGGTTTACAAATCACAGTTATATCACTATACCATCCACATGAATGCTATTAATGAGATGACATTAGAGAAAATGTGCTACCCAAGACCAGCAGAATCATTATAAATACGCAAAACCAATAACACAGCATACATGTCCAGACATAAATCGATTACAGAACTTTCATCAAGAATAAACAATAAAAAAGGTTGTCATTTATGCATACTACTACTGAAGGGATCAGAACTACCAACAGAATCGCATAGAATTATCCAATAACAGTTAGTGCTACACTCATCTTATGCTGGAAAGAACGGCACTCAACCTTGGAACTCCGCATATTTCACACATCAAGCCCTAAGGTGTTCATCTGAACAATGTGGCACGAATAAATTCAATCAGTAGTAACTTAGATACATAAACGTTAACATAGAAGTCGGTTTTGAGGTATAGCTTATGCGGAGTGTACAAACATGCTGCTAGCACAAGAAAGCAGTGTCTGGAAGAGGCACAAATTAAGAGCCCAATTTTGACAAGTAGACAATTTGTGCATTCTGCACAACCAAAGGCTACAAATTGGTGCCAAAGCACTATCCAACAGAAGCAATGAAACCTACATCGATGAAGCACTACTAGTTTTTTTTTTTTTTGCACTGCTGCATTTTGCATAAGAATAGCTAATAACAAACATGCTACAAGCACAAGACATCATTATCTGGAAGAGGCGTAAATTGCTAGAGCCTAAGTTTAAAAAGTAGATAATTTGAGCATTCCGCACAATGAAAGGCTACTAACTTGGCGCCAAAGCACTATCAAACAGAAGCAGTGAAACCTACATCGATGAAGCACCAGTATTTTTTTTGCACCACTGTTATTTTCATAGGAATAACTAATAAGTGTCTCCAAGCCAAACACCAATACCAAAGTCATCAATCATCAGATAAAAGACATACTGGACTTTCAAAATCAAATTGATCACAAGAACTGACTGACAATTCACACTTCCATTCAAGAAGCTTAACTGTAGACTCGTGGATCGGATTGCAGACAATGATACATCAATAAATTTGGTAAGACTAACGACAGAAAATGTGCTACCTCAAAAGGAAAGCCAAAACAATCATGAATCATCCTAAGAAGCCAAGTTCAGGACATAAACCCAAAAAAAAACACTCGTGAATCTGGTGACTTCCAAGCTTGCAGAATTGATTCGAATACTAAGGACATCTTATATTTTGGTCAAATTTTTCGCACCTGAAAGACATTTTTAATTTATAAAACTGCCTAAAATGATGCAGCAATAAAATGTAAGCATTACCTCGCAACTGTGTCTCCGAAAAAGGTTTTAACACGTGCAACTACCATAAAACATGTTTTCGACACTTCAATCACTATTAGATCAAAACCTCAATGCCACCAAGAGCTAAATACCAGTTTAGATCTAATGATACGAAGCCTCATAAAACTAACAGCTATAAACAAGCACACACATATCTATCTGCATGAAGCCAATAATATCAGCAACAAGGATAGAAAAAAACCTATGGAAAGCACTAACAGAGCCAGAAGCTACTCCATATCCATCGGGCAGTATGAAGTAACTCAGAGTGCACTTGAGTCTTCAACCATTAACAACATGAGGCACTGAGTCAGTCGTGAGTCATGACAGAGCACTTTTGGTAAAAGTCATGATGATGGCATATGACACATGAATAGATATGCTTAACAAAGTGGTCATAAACATCCACAAAATGGAACACAAAAATTGATGACACCAACACAACATTGCTGATTTACTAGAAATGTACCGCAGGCTGCGAGTTCAGGACATAGAGACATACCATTTATTAAGCTTGTCGATAGCTGGTGGTTGAGAATCATAGATATACATTCCACAGATAATGTCAGTCACTTAGCAGAACATGTTCTTACAATTTAATCAGGTTTTCAGTGACATATCTACAGATGTTGCCAACTTTTATATTAACATAAACCTCAACTGCAGGATTTCAAGTTAGCAACAACCAAAAAAATAAAGAAAATCAAGGGACACAGGGAAATAAGGTAGAAGTAATATCGTATTCACATGAGATAGAACTGGATACACCTTCCACTGACACACCAATGATGATTGGAAGATGAGCTACTAGTCTAGAACCAACAGAATCACTGCACCTAAGAAAAGACAATGAACACATGACACATGTTTAGACATAAAACTACTAAGGATCTTGAAGAAAGAACAACAGAGGAAGAGACCATGGACACATGGATGCATATTGCATAGCACTAAGGGACCAGGACAGGATTGCAAAGAATTATCCAACCACACCTCTTTTTTTTTTTTCACTCCAACTACACACCTACACCTTGACGCATTTAGAAAACAAGGCACTCAACTCTAGAACTCCACAAGTTTCACCTCAAAGCCTATGGAGCAACTCTGAACAATGGGGCAAGAACACATACAATCATATTAGTAACCTTAAATACATAATCATCAATTTACATGTCAGATTTGAGGTAAGAGTTTAAGACAAAGTGGACAAACATGCTGCTAGACAACTAAAGTTAAACTTGTGCAACAACAAAGGAAATTACTACTAGAAACCCTCGTGTGTTGTCAATGCTGGAGTCAATCAGAATAAACTCATGAACAAAATAATAATCCACTTTATTGATAGATATATACTACCCACATCACATACACAAAAACATTATGTAAAAACAAGCTCTTGATTGAATAATTGATGTTCACATTTCTATTTCCACATCAACGGAATTCCACAAATTCTTGTGAGCATACATATATCTCAACCAAAAGCACAAAGAAACAAAAACAAAAACTATGATTTATCCTCATCTACAACAAAATGAGATTACATTCACAAGAGACTACTCACTCTTTGCAATCGACTCACGCAAACTATACCTTCTAACCAATATCCAAATACCAAAGCTCCTACAACGACGAAACCAAATTCAAAACCGAGCACCATATGCACGAGTACCAAGTGTAACTATCAATGTAGTAGTATCTATAAAATCTCAAAGCTCGAACTCATCCTCAAGCTTCAACTGCTCAACGGCAGCTTCCTCCTCATCATCATCAATAGCAAAATACGGATTATGCGCCTCAGGCTTAAACTTATACCCAGTAAACACATAGAAACCCAACGTAGCCAACTCAGCTGCGACCACACTAGTCCACAAATACCTATACGAAGTAATCGTCTCAAGCGCATAAACCACAACCCTAGTAAAATAAATATAACAAATAACCACAATGTAGTAATGCCTAAACAAAGTCAACTTCATCAAGTTAACCGCGGCCTTCCCATCCGACCTAGCCGCCTCTCTAAGATTCTTAATCGACCAAACAATCGGAAACAAAACCGCGCAACAACAAACAACATCCACCAACAAAAAAACCTGCTTCCACGTCACCCAATCTTGCCCATACGGCCCAGTCTCATCAATCACCACTTGGGCAATGTTGGCCACAACCTGCAACGGTATAACAATCATCAACACCTTCTTCTCCCTGTCTTGCAAGTAAGGCTTCAGAAACGACCACCCGGTCCCTATCAACACAATCAACGTAAACAACGTCGTCCCCTTCAAGAAGCTGAAGATATAAAACAATATATCCCAACCGTGGGCCGAGCCAGTCCGTTTAATAAACGACTTGTCCTCGGCCTCACAGAGTAAGTTCAACGCCTTTAGTAAAACCACGGCCAGCATGAAGAAATGAATTTTAAACACAGTCGCCTTCTTCTTAAAAAGCACGACAACCCAAGTCATGGTAATTAATAAATAAGACGAGGCGAATAGGAAATAAACGCGGGGGAGAATTGTCTTCCCCGCGGACAGGTAGTCTCGGGTGGTGGAAGCCTTCCCCTCGAGATTATACATGGAGGAAACCACATCCATGGACACGGCAAGGGGGACACGTGCCGTGTCCCCTCCCGTGTCCTCGTAGTTGCAGTTGGAGAAGACGAGGGAGTATTGGTCAGAGTCGGTTTCGACAAATCGAGAGGAGAAGGAAGTTAAGTCGGTGGATTGGAGTTGCGTGAAGGTGAAGACATGTTTAATTAAAGGGGAGTTAAGTGGGCACGTGATGTCTCCGTCTTCGAGCTGTTGTAGCACGTGCAGCCATGACTCGCGCGTGCAGAGGAAGAAGCCGAGCTTTGAAAAGTCGGCGCGTGGGGTGGGAGGGGAAAGGGTTATGTGGGTTACGTTTAGTTCGAGACGGCCGTTGTGTGTGAAGCCGAATTCGTCGATTGGGATTATGGGTCGTGGGTCTGATTTTATTTTGGTTTTTCGGATCTCGGCTTTTGTTGTTGATGGGGTGAGGATGGTAAGGAGGAGGAAGAGGGTGAGGAGAGAGAGTGGGATGGGTGTCATGGTTTGGGTTTGGTTTGGGGAGAGATCTGATGGGAGATCAGATCATTCACCAGGGGATGGGGAAATGAAATGAAATGAAATTGATTTAGAGTGTATAGGTGTAGTTTTGTATTGTATGGGTTGAGTGTACAGAAAAGTCTTGTAACGACGAAGACTTGACTTTGGGGGGTGCCAGGAAAGGAGGGAAGGGGTTGTTGTTAAGGTAAAGGGACGTTTCAACGTTCAATTGTTCTTTTACCAGACAGATTGCAATCTGGGTTAAAATATGCGTGACATTGTGACAAGTACTAAGATCAAGTATTTGGGCTGGCTTAGTGGGTTAGCTTAAGTCGGACTGTATATAGAATAAGAGTCGTGGAGCCCAAACGAGCTGCTACTCCAAAACATTACATGCTTATGTGTGTTGAACTAGATGGTGCTAGAACTGCCATTGAACTGACTTGGCTCGAAATCACTCGGTTCAATTCGGGTTAAAGTCGAGTCGAATAGAGCGAGCTACTTTGAGATGAGGCGGGTAGTTCGGTCAAATTCGGTTATAGGCTTATAGCACTCAAAGTCTGTCTAATTCAGTAAAAGTCGGCCTAAATCGGTGAAATTCGTGGTGAATTCGCCATGATAAGTCGGTCAATTTGATCAAAGTCGTCAAAATTCGGTTGATAATTCAGTCAAATTAGGTGAAAGTCGGCTTAATTCGAGTCGTGTAAACTACTATAAAGTGGACTGAGCGCGAGCTAAGGTTATTTCAAGTCATTTCGATCCTTAATCGGCTTAAGTCGGCTCGTGGCCAGCTTTTAGACGGTGCACTGACTTGAGAGTGTTGAGAGTTGAGACTGTACCCTGTAGTCGTGACTTTTCATCTAGTTCTAGATCACTTTACTTTTGATCTTTGTTAGTTCTATACATACAATTCCAGTCAATTGAATACAATTTGGTGCAGTTTATTTTAGTGAATATAATTTGATGTGTATCAAGGAGACCGCAATTGATTCCCTTGGTCGCTCTCTCTCAAAAAAAAAATGTCTCAGTTAATAGCTGCCATACTTGTGTAGTTATGTATATGTATATTAGTTACAATTTCAACCGTGAATATGTGATCATGTTCTTCTATGTTTGTCAAATTTTCAAGTCGACGATCTCAATTACTGTAACAGTTAACACAAAAAAAAACTAGGTGTGGACTAGGCCACAGTTTGATCATACTTGCATGCATATGTACTATACTTGTATACTATTCTTACACTGAACAAATTAATGCCATATTGAGGGAAAGAAGCAAACATATAGAATGCCTATGGAACCTACTTTGTTAGTTCGAGTTTCGACTTCGATTATCAGCTTCATGCATTCATGTGCAATGCTGAGAAGAAAGCAGCAACACCAACAAAGGGTGCATTAATATAAGTAGCTGGCTCGGACTGCGCAAAGTTCGTTCTATCATCTGCAAAATTGTCTCGATTATCAGGGCCACCCACTATGGCTCCAGTCAGGATGTTAAGATTGGGTGACGCTGTGTTGTAGTACTGGAACCCATCATTGCAACCGATACGAGCAGTGATGTGTGATTTCACTGATGGGAGGGAGGAACCTCTATGGTGTATATGCAGGGGGTATTTGTCTCTAAACCCTACCATATAGGACATGTTTTGTGGATTGTTGCCAAGAATATAGTCAACTTGTTGCTGCGCCAATGAGATAAGCTTTTCGGCAGAGACCTTTGAAGAGCCACAAGAGATGAATCCTCCATCAGAATTGTTGAGGTACTTGGCATATGTCAAGAGGAGAAATGTTGTTGAAGTAACATACTGGAGATTGCTTCCGCTTTGTTTGTACAAAAGTCCTCCTGCATAAGTATCATTCTTTTTGAGTAGAGAACTAGCATGATGAGCCTACAAGTGCAATTCACATAAGCAGTAGATTTGATTTCGGTTTTCAAATACGCTATCCGTCTCCATGCCAGGGTAAATGAGGCTGAGGAGAGTTTTTCTTTACCTGGAGTATACTGAGCCTGAAAATTGTTTGCTCCTGGAATTAACGAACATATAAAGTTATCGGCATGTGCTTTATATACTTGAAAGTCATGTGTTCTATCCTCCAGAAAGTCCTGTCGGAACTCAGAATTCAGAATACACAATATAATGTGTCCTATAATGTCTAGTACTCTAGCACTATGCAGCTGAGATGTTGAAATAAACCTTTGACAGGAGGACTTTTGTTCCAGCTCTTTTATCGTCCCAACTAAAGGAGAAATCATCCTGATCAGCACCCAAATTTTGGCCATTGGATTGAATGTAATCAAGGTAATAGTTGTCACCAGAAGCTTTATGAATCCATGATGCACCCCACAGAAGCTCATCCTGATAAGCTTAGAACGTAAATGGATGACATACCAGATTACAAAGAAATTGAAGAACATGTTATATCATTTACCTGGTATCCAGAGTAGGAGCAATAGAATGGGCAGACAACAGAATTCAGATAATCACTGTAAGAACCTCTGTGTTCGTCTGCAAATTCGAACACCTGCACCATATAGTGTTTGCTTGTAAACATCAACCCTTATTTACAACAACAAACAACAACAACCGAGTGTAAATCCCCATTCAATGGGGGTGCTTGGGGGTCGGATGTACGCAACCCTTAATTGATACCCGGAAATCATTTGAGTTAGTGGCAGCAGATTTGATTTACCTCCAAAGCTGTACTCAATAATTTACTGGAATAAGATGGATCAGAGTCTTTGAATGCTATTGAAGCTGCAGCGAGGGCAGCTGCTGTTTCTGCTGCGACATCTGATCCCGGATTTTGACTGGACACCATATAAACATTGCGTGGAGTGTCCATGTCCTCAGGTCTCTCCCAGCATTTGTGGTCTTGATATGGCTCTCCAACCTGTAACGTTAACCTTTTTAGATAAAGCTTCTTAATTAAAGTCTGTTCTACTGATATATAATGATGCCAGTCTGGTGATAGTGGGCTGATAGTAGCACAGCCCTCACATTTCAGTTTCGATCATTGAAGTTTCTTTCTGTGATGAATCTATACGTACTCAAAAGGAAAAGGAATAAGCAGCAAAATAATGTGAAGCAAAGGAAACGTAAATAAGAAAAAAATACATCTAACAACACCTGTCGTCATAGTAAATTGCTAGTAGTACTACTAAATTGAGAACATAATACGGGAGTCAAGGGTATATATGTATATCCCGTACATCACATCACCTAAAGTTCAAAACTTAAATCTAATTGACATAACTCATGTACTATGATTTCAAAAAAAAAAAACTCATGTACTAATTAAGCTACAGTAGTAAAGTTTTTTTTGACAAGGTTACATAATAAAGGCTAAAGCTTTATTTGATCTTCATACGAGAAATGTGCAAGGAGAGGAAAAATCGGTTTTATAGAATGCTCACTTGGACATATAAGGTGCCAGGGGAGGCAGTAGCAGCTTTCAGAAGATAATCAGTGGCCCAACGAAGTGCAGCTTCGGCATTATGAAGCTGGTCATGCATGGAACTGCCAAATTCGATGATACTCCATGCTAGCATAGTGGTTGTGAAGGCCATTGGCAAGCCAAACTTAAGATTGTCTCCTGCATCATAGTAACCACCAACTAGGTCCACCTGATATGTAATGTAATGAACTTAAATTGTTAGTTTATGATGCTGTAACACAAGTACAAATGTACAATGTTGTCTACCTATGACTTACGTGGTAAGCAGCGCCATCGGACAAGCCAGAGTCACCCCTCCAGGAGAGCTTTTGGCTTGGTGGTAGACGCCCTGATCGTTGCCCTTCAAAGAAGAGGATAGATTTCTCGAGGGCCTCATTGTAATCCCGAGAGGTGAAAGCTGCGGAAGTTATAGCTAGGGAAGATATGGTCACGCAAAAGACCATGAGCAAGGAGGTAATTTTTACCATTAGGGCCATCACTATAATTTCTTTATTTCTTAATAGGTGGCTACAAGAGAAATTTGTTTGACCATTTCTCCATTAATTTGAGTCATTGGCGAGAGCCCTATACCTTAAAATCTTGTAGTGGACAGTTAGTTCGTTGGTCGTTATGAGCGAAATTTGTGAGTGTCACGGGAACAACTGCACAATATGGGTTGACCTTGTCGAACGTGGGGTAGTGGCCACGGTAAAGACCGAACAAGAAACACTCTAACCCAGAAGATAATAATATTTGTCATACTTCTCTTCAAAAAATAAATAAAATTGTCGTACTCGAGAATGAAGTATTGCCGTAGAGGACTTTGAGACTGTATATAGCGAAGGGAAATTGCTTGCAGGTTTTATATGAAGATATATGCTGCGTAAATTATAAAGTTGTGATTCAGAAGAAGTAAAACAATTACACCAAAAGAATAAACACGAAAGGAACATGGTGTTTGAAAATATATTTATTTAACTATATGAATACGTGACTTTTTAAATTAGGATTTACGCTGAGAAATTACAGCATCATATGACATATTAGCAAGTAGTACCAATAAGATCATAAGATAGTCATATAAACTGAATCGATATATAGCATCAATATCAGTAAAACTAATTTTCTTCGCATCAAGCTGTATACGTATTCCATGAGTGTATAACTAATCGATCATCATCGCCTATTGTAAACGCGCCCATGTATAGGTGATGTTGTTGTTCGTTATCTAGAACTTTTATTAGGATCATGAAATGCTTTTGACCATCCTGATCTACTTCCTCCCAAAAGCCGAGAACTTCTGTAAACTTAAGCATATAGTTTAGTCCCGTCACGATTCGCTTAGCCCAACCGTTTACAATATCGCTAATGTCACCTTGCTCCCAAACCATTTTGAAAGATATTTGAACTATTATACTTCAAAGCTATAATTAACACATACGTAGTATATATTGGAGCGTGACCCGGGTCCTCGTCAAGTACATATGTTGGCATGATCGAGAATATATAAACCAGCATGACACGGTTCTTAAAACAAATTAAAATTAAATCTACTACTTAATGAAAAACAAAATAATCGTTGATTCATTAGAATAATGATCAATCCACGTCTTTGTTGCATTGCATGTATTCTTCATAACTTTCATTGGAGATTACAACCTAGGAAAATCTTCATAAAATTGTTTATTTTAAGTATTGAGATCCTTTTATCTCTGCAATCTGCGTTAGTGGATGTCCATAATTGTTTTTTTATAAATAAATCTGATACAAGAAAAATTAATGCACAGGCTATGTGCTAGTAAAGTTGTTAAACACTAAATCACACATCAAGATCTGCCATTATTTGGTCCATAATTAGTTGTTTTATTTAGGTATTTAACATGTTAGCTAAATCTTGACTCATTATTTTATTTTATTTCTTTTATTCAAAATTATACCCATCCAAACTTTTTTTTTTAAAAAATATTGAAAATTGGATGATATAATAAATGTGCACAAGTTTAAAGGGGTTGTAACAAAGTTGTAGAGATAATATGAAAGTCGAAATAGAGTTGCAACACTTGCAAGCGAGAACTAAGCTGATGTGGCATGTATAAAATTTGTGTAGAGTTGCAAGTAAGTTGTAGGAAAAAACTTGCCCTCACGTCTCGCAAGTACAATACTATTTTTTCTTCGTTCTAGAAAGATGTTTAATTACACTTGCTTTTGACATTGACTTAATCTACTCTAACTTATCGAAATTGAAAATGTAAATATTATTGTTTGGAATGGATGAAAAAAGAAATCTTAAACTTTTCTTTTTAAGAATAGAGGAAATATAAAGCATGGGTCTCACAATATACTGAGTACTTCTGTTTCAAGAGGTATTAAAAAGATAAGAAAATTTGTGTAAGCCTGTTTCAGGGTCACTAATGACCACTGAGGGGGTCATTGATCAACCTTTTTATGTTATTGATACCCAATATCATACATAAAATGGAGTCACACAAGTTTTTGTGTTGGAAAGAGTTGTCAGCGTATATGCATAATTAAAACCAATGCAAAAGGAGTGTTAGCTAGACATGATGATGACTTGTAGAGTTATAGGCAAAGTACCTGTAATACGGCATATTCAATTTTTGATTCTTATGGTAGTAGAAGCAACAAAACCGTAAGTTAACTAGCTAAGACAAGACGAGAAAGGAACATGAACGCAACCGATGTAAAACTTTCATTTTTCGACGTAATTGGTTTATTTATTGGATAGGCATAGGCTATATGCTGAGAAACTACAACATCATATTATCAAGTAGCCTTAGACTATTAGTAATGATAATCCAGAAGAAAGTTCTTTATCTACTTACTTACTAAAATAGCACCT
>ONZK01005097.1:0-23142 GCA_900322385.1 Pharnaceum exiguum | reverse complement strand
CTTCACACGCAAGTTGAGCCAGCTGCTTATCAGCACTGCTGCTATCACCTTTGCTCGTATCAACATCAACTGTTGTGCTTATCATAGCCAAGTCAGAATCTTCATTTTGTGTATCACCACCCTCCTGAACCTCAACTCTGACTATCTCCCTCCCAACAAAAAAAATGGAAAACCCAGAAAACCCACCTACACCAAAACTCACGGTTGATCTTATAACCGAGATCCTCATTCGCCTCCCCGCTAAACCCCTTCACCGCTTCAAAACCGTCTCAAACTCCTGGAACTCCCTAATCTCAAGCCGCCCTTTCCTCCGTCGCTACATAACCTTCGCCTCAAAATCCTTCCCAACCCTCCACTTAGCCCGTTTCCACACCCCAACTCTCGACACCCTTCACCTCCCGTCACTCGAATCCTCCTCTCCCACCTCCCCATCTCCCCTCACTCCACTCTCTCTCCCCTTCACACCCGTCACCCAATACAGCCACGTATTCGGCTCAACCCACGGCCTTCTCGGCATCTCCGACTACCCGAAATTCATCTCCCTCTACAACCCCACCAACAACACTTGCCACGTCATCAAAACTCCCGCTCTCCAGCCACATGTTGAGGCCCACTGGGTCGACTTTGGTCTCGGGTTCGACTCTCTCTCCGACGACTATAAAATCGTCATGATTAACCAGCTCAACGGGCCTTTACCATCACCACCAGAAGTGAGAGTTTACAATGTGAAAAAAGACCCCATTTGGAGAAAACTCAACCTCACTTTCCCACACTACTTAGCCTTCCCAAGGACCTACACTCACGCTAAGTATTTACCCAACTCAAACTCATTGTTGTACATTTGTGCAGTAAACCCACCAAGGGCCTACGACAGTACCACTGCCGTCAGGGATTACTCTCAGCTGGAGAATAATTACCGTCTTGTCGATTTCAATCTCTCCACCGAGACATTCTCAGTTTCTCTCTTTCCGGAGTTTGATCACAACGGGAGGTACTATGGTAGCCAGAAGGAAGGATACCAGGTGCCCATACCGTTCATGACGGTATCGAAAACTGACTTGATTTGCCAGGTGATGTACGGGCCAGCGGAAGGGCGGGTAATAGACATGTGGGTGAAGAGAGAGGGTGAGAGTGAGTGGGTGAAGATGTTTAGGTTTGGGATCGAGGTTGATGGGCCGAAGTTTGGGGTGAAAGGGTATGCGAGGCCGGTGGTGGTTTCGTCTGACGGGGCCGAGCTGCTTATGGAAGGGGATCTGTGTACGTACTTTTGGTATAAGGTGAAGAGTGGTGAGGTTAGGAAGGTGGTGTTTGAGGATGGTATGGCTGCGAATTATCAGGAGTTTGGAGGGTTTCCTCATCAGACTAGGGGTGTTGTTTACCATGAGAGCTTTGTTGTGTTGGGTAATTGTGGGCTTGAAATTGCTGAGGAGGATGAGGATGATGGTAAGGGTGTTATGATTATGAAGCCTGGTGTTGGGTAAGTGTTTGTTTGTTTAATTGATTAATTGATTAATTAATTGTTGATGATAAGAATGATATCAGTTTGTGTGAAATGATTAATATTATTGATGAGGATTGTTAATGTTTTGATGCAATAATGTCAGGTCTTTGAAGATGAACATGGCTGAGTATAGGAGGTACCTACAAGGACAATCTTCTGCTTCAATATTCTCAGGGGTTGACTGAACTAGGTATACTACTGACTGATCCTATTTGTGTGCCATTTTTTTTTATGTGTCTGTTGAAGTTTGGATCTTTTTGAGCTGAATGTATCTTAGAGTGTTTTTGTGTTGAAATTTGCTAGTTGTAATTGTTGCAGTGTGTTAATTTTTGCAAAGATGTGAGCTTTTGTGCTTTTTGTGTTATGTTTTCAGTTGGGCAACTTTAATTTTGAGGGATTTTAGTCCATTTGTGATTAAGTTAGCTTTTGGGTTTATGGGGATTTCTGTTGGTATTTCTGCGAAAGTTTTCATCTTTTCTACTAATTTTGTCTTATACTAGTTTTATCTTAGGAGGAATTTGGTGGGTTTTGATAATTAACATAAGGAGGTCATGTTAAGACAATATAAAACTCATGTAGAGATAATGTGAATGTTGTATATCTTTTGTGCACTTAGTCCCTGCCTTGCAAGTTCTTGGTGGACAGTGATAATATGTTCAAGGGTCAAGGCTTCAGTATTTGCTATACCTTGTCCTGTTTTTGAAGGCAAAGCATATTACATTCCTAACATTTGCTCAACGTTTGCCCATGGTTTCTTATGCTGCCAAAAGTATTGATTCTCTTTTTACATAAGATTTTAGGCCGCAAAATGTGAAAGTTAACACACTTTTTTCACTACCTCCAACTCATACACAAATTTGACGCTAGAACATTCTTCCTCATTTTCTTTTTGTTCTATTTATGTTATTATATTTTCGTCTGGGATACTTCAATTTATAGGGATTTTAGTCGGTTTGGGCTTAATTAGCTTTTGGGTTTGTGGTTTCTGTGGGAATTTGGTGCTCTGTTGATAAAGTTTCCATCTTTTTGATTAGTGTCGTCTTTTGCTAGTTTTATCTTAGGAGGAATTTGGTGGGTTTTGATAATTAACACGAGGAGGTCATGTTAAAACTATGTAAAAATCATGAGGAGATCATGTGAATGTGTTATATATCTTTTGTGCACCTAGTCCCTGCCATAGTGCCTTACAAGTTCTTGGTGAACACTGATAATGTGCTCAAGGCTTCAGTATTTTGCTGCAACCTTGTCCTGTTTTTGCAGCCAAAGCATATTACCTTGCTAACACTTGCTCATGGTTTCTACTGCTGCCCAAAGTATTGATTTCTCTTTTCACAAAAGTTTTTAGGTTGCAAAATGTCTTAAGTTACACACTTTTTTCACTACCTGACTCATGCATGAATTTGACGCTAGAACAATCTTCTTATTTTTTTGTTTGCCATTTTATCATCCAAGATACTTGTGCATATATCTTTTTATCCTTGTCAGTCAATGCCATTTTGGTGATTTGCGATGCTTTAGCTTAGAGGTTTGTTTATATTAACTTAATTAAGGTGGATCAGGGCAGTTTACAATTAGTCTCTGTTGAGGTTTTTTGCTGGGTATGACAATTCGGAAATTGTTTGGGTAGGTGGTGATGATGGAGATTCATAGAAATCAAATTTTTACTGTTCGGCTGGAGAACAACATAACCTAGAATTTCCAGTTGATGAAATAGGTTGTTGGCCATGCCACATTTTTACTTGTGCACATGCCTTTTGAGAAGTTATACATGAAATTGTATTTTGCATGAGTTGAGTTTGTGTTGTTTCAATTTGGTATGGCAATAAAATCGAGCAAATTATAGAGTTGGACAAGCTGAAGGAACTAAAATTGACAATTTGGTAAACTGATCGAGTTTGTCTGATTCTAAAGTCTACTATTAGTGAGTAGTAGTAGAGAATTGGTATAATATGAATCATGGTGATGGCGCCCACATGAGGGGATCAAAATCTTGGCTGCTCTGAGGGGGGTGTGGCGAGACTGAAAATCTATGGGTGAGTCCAAAATCGTGTGAAAAGAAAAAGAAAAAAGATTCTGGGTTTTTGTTTCCTTAGAAGGGGTTTTTTCGCAACTGCGAGTAAACTTTAGGTGAGGTGCTATACTGTGGCCTTGGGAAACTTTGAAGGGATTTTGCATGTATGCAAGAATAAGTCTGAGGGAGGTAGAAAAATGAAGTGAACCAATGAAAATAAATGGTAAACTATGAATGAAAGGTGATCCCTGGATGGTTGAAGGACATGGAGAGGTCATGGCTCCTCATAGACTATAGGCAGAGAACACATATTTAGAGTGAGAGCAAAAAGGATCTCGTATTAACTTCTTTCTTATTTAATTGATTTGTAAATTTATTTTTAGTAAGTAGTAAATACTATAGTGTTTTCAACTTGATGTTAAATGGACATAAATACAACTTTTGAAGACCATATTTAACAGTTCAGTAATGGTGTCAAGGGCATTTTCCTGCGCATATATGTCCACAACGGATGTTCAAAACTTCAAGGAGTTGGAAACTGGAAATTATTATCTCTGATGAATGAACTTACGAGTTACGACTACTTGACAGGGAAATATACGCGACCTGACAGAGTTGGAATGGATAATGTCACATTCTCCCTTGCACTTCTAAAGTGGGTTAGATGGCTAAAGTTCGTTAAGAAAATCCATCAATGTACCAGTAAATTGTGTCTTAGAGGGATAATAGGTTAATGGTCCAAATAGATTATGATTTCTGTAGTATATCCTTTGAAGCAACGTGAGATTAAGTTCCTGGTTTGCTGAAGAATGTTTATCTGACCTTTACATTGGAAACAAACAGTTCTGTTTACCCCTTGTTGACTCCTTGATATCAGGTTTTGGCTGGAGCTTGGAGGAGGCGCCATTCAGAAGCAGCAGCACATTTTGTGAAACGTTTGTAATAGGTGTCCCCGTGTCACTTTAATCTCTTTAATTAACTTAGTAGTTTATGTGGGATGTGTAAGATAATCGAGGATGTAGGAATATCTTGCTTACTGTATGGGCTGTCAAAGGCATGTACATTATGTCTCTTCCAAGCTTGTTTTGTTTGGGAACTTAACTGCTCAAAAGTAGAGCTTGGTTTGCTACATTGCAGATCTAAATTCAATGTTTAACATAGTAGTTTATGTGGGATGTGTAAGATAATATGCTCGGTTCGTAGTTTATTCCATGTTTTCTGTAGGTCATAGTTGGTGAGCTGGTTTTCCTTGGTGTGATGCTAATCAGTCAATTCACTAAATTCAATTCTAATGGATGAGACGACCTATATTTTGTAAGGCGTATGCAGTTGAGAATGCAATACTGGAATGTGCAAATTATTTTTTCATCTCAATATTGTACCTCCTGTTATTTGTAGTATCAATATATCCATGGGTGAGCTTTCTAGCCTGCTTTCCTGCTATTGACGTTTATTTAAACTTCGTTCTAAATGATTTTAGCATTATAAGATGGGAAAAAGTTCCAAATCATTGTGAAATCAGGGAGAAAAATGGCATGGCAAACATTTAAAACTTACGCAATTACTTGGAAGCAAGGAAGATATCGTAATTAAGCCTTGAAGGTACCATGAAAACAAGAAATCCAAGAAATATTGTTGTGATATGCTCTCCTTATTCAGAAGCAGACTACTGTGTCAGTATGTCACTAAGTTAACTCACTACTCAGTACTCACTATTAAACGGAAACTTATCCTGAATGCATAAACTTCGTGAGTTTTTTTTTGTGAACTTCGTGAGATAAAATGATGATTGCTTGGATTGTTTTTTTTTTAAGGCGGGTTATTCCTTAGTTATGCTGACAAGAGACAATGCATGTCGACGAACAATTGTACTGAGAATCAGGATGAAACACACAAAAAAAATAGTAGTAGAATGTGTTCCTGATTGAGGATGGACCGACTATAATAAACAGCCGTAATCAGTTTTTTTTTAATCATCTGATACTGTTCTGTGCTCCAGAGGACCGGAGCAGGCTTAAGAGCTAGAGGTGATTCGGTACACATTCATCGGACACCAATAGGCCAATTACCCATCATTGCTTTGCACATGATACCTTAAAGTCTTTAACATCTTCAAACCAAAAAAAAAAAGTCTTTAACATCTTAATGATCTTTTGATCTGAACAAGTAGCTAGTAGGTTCTCCTTAGAATCGGGGATTAGTTCTTCCCTAATTAACTACCATTGAGAACTGTGATATTCCCCGATATGAAATGCTTAAGTGGGTGCGGATGGAAGTCTTCGAGACTTCAAGACTTAATTATATGGCGAATAATACGCAGATGGTAACTCAGCTTTACAGAAGACAACAGTCCCCAAAATCCTATGCAGTATGCAGGAGAATGAGGCTGTTGTAGAGATTAAACATTCTCAAGCCAAGAGGCTACACATAACAGTATCGGGATGGACAAAGGATTTCATTGACAAGGGAAACCAAGTTTAGCTGGCCTGGCCATACTTGTAATTTTTTGCAGTATTAATCATAAATTTTTTGCAGTATTAATTGGAAATTCACAATTTCTTCAAACTTCTAACTTGGTGATTGTTTGGAGATTGTGTAATTCAATTCACATGACACATTAAGTTGCTACTCTTATGAAATCACATAATCACACTTCGCAGTGCAGACAGGAGTTAGTCTTTGACTGAACTATAATAATCGCTCCATCACAGATCATACCAGAACAAAAAAGTAAAATAAAAGAGGCATTCAGAAGACGAAAACATGCACGACAAATTGGTCTAACATAACAAGATCAGTAGCCCTTACATCACCTGAGGTGAATTAGTAGTGCAGAAATGCAGAATTACTCAACATCAGTCATCAGTTAGCTACTTAGGTACTCCCAGCGAGCATCATTAGTTTGCGTGGAAACATTCAAAGTTTGACACAGCAATTGTTGTCAAGGCACAAAGCTTTCAGGCACAAAGCCACATCACAAGTTCACAACCTTCTAACTATCCTAAACGAGAACTGCATTAGACGACTGACATGTGCGAGTAGAGTGACAAAATCAGAGGCCCCTTCAGACAACCATATGAACATTTTTCAGGCTCTTCAGCTTGTTCTCAGCAACCTTCACAGTACTACAACAGACAGAAAAAGCCTGCACCAAAAGATCAAACATAGGTCATATAGTGGAATTGGAGGAACGGGAAAAAGCAAGTTGATATTCTGTTTCAAGGCGTGTGAAGTCATTTACATTGAGCTTCAGTATGTCTTCAGTGGTCAGATCGCGGACAAACTCAGTCACAGCCTCTCGGCTAGAACCATTATCCCTCACTGTGAAGTCACCGGCAAAGAGAAGAAATGCCTGAAAGCAAAGTTGTCAGCTGGTATTCACGGTAAATTTTTTGGTAACTACTCATGTACTGAACAACATATTTGTAATAGGATGAAAGCTGTCAATATAATGAGGCCATACAACCATCCCCAAGCGATGTTCCCGAAAATTTATCGATTTCTAAACAGCAGTTACAGAGTTATCTTAGAAAAGACCTAATTTAATGAACCCCAAGATGTTCTTTTTTTCAACGCGAACCACAGGATGTTACATAATCTTGACCCACAGCTTCTTATGTTATGCCAATAGTCCCCTTTATTAACAAAGATGAAGGGCACAGAACAATTTTCAGATAGGCTCACATTCTTCTGAACATTTTTTGAAAAAGAAAACTGATCAAAAACAAATTGAACAAAAATGTAACTAGCAATTGTGGTGAGACCATAGTAGACAAAATACTCTAATTAGCTTCGGGTTACAGGAAACTACACACCTGAAGTTCACATGAAAGATATGCGGGACATGAATGATGACAATAGAACTTAGAAGCAGAGAAAGCAGAACCCATTAACCACACCATTTAAAAACAACAATGGCCACAAGGCCCACAACAGATAACACTCAAATACTTAAGCATATTAACAACCCGTCAAAAGCAACAAGCAGAAATTAAAACTTAATCTGCAAAAGAAACAAGAGGCATGTATTGATGAATTTGAATTTATGAAACTTTGCCCATACCTCTGTGCAGCGCTGGCCAACATCCTTCGGAAACTCTAGCAGAGAGCCAACCGGGTCATATTCTGAGAATTGATACACATTCTCATCAAGGGAACCAGTGTAGTTAGTCAGCAGCTGCAATATAAAGTAAATAGCTCACTTCCCCAATTCCAACTTCTAAGCCTTCTAAAGGCAAACAAAATAAGACAGCTAATGGTAGTAAACAAAAACTTTGAAGCGACATAGGTGTCTTTTGAGATGAGGAATTAGTGTTGATTGAGAAAACTCATTTATTAATGCATCAGAAGAAGTCACAGAGTCTATCAATAGTAATCAAGACTCAATGGAAAGATATTACTGCACGTCTGCACCTGTCTACTGTGATTTACACTGAAGACTATACTGAAAAATAATCAAATTTGTTGAGTATCATGGATATGGTACATGATAAAAAGTACCATAGCATTGTAACAAACATAGAGAACTAAGCACAGAAGAATTGAGTAGTAGCAGATGGTAACAACTACCATTGAACGAGAGAAGACCCAGTGAGGTGGTGCTACACCTGGTTTGGCACCCAGCAGCAGATATGGTGCAGCCTCTGAAAAGTAGACAAGATCAGATAGAATTATAGAACTAAACAAGTGACATGTCAGATTGCAAACAGAATGTAGTGGCGAGATAAAAACCTCTGAACAGATCTCTTGAACGCCGACCCACGAGAGAGTTCTTATCAGTGGCAGAAGACACAACTCCTCCAAGTTCATAGAACTTCCCTTGAATAACTCTGTCCTCGTCAAGAAGCAGGAGCTGAAAATAATCAATCAAAGCAATTCAGTTCTTAAATTAAATCGTATCTCATGCATCAGTAGAACAAAAGTATTCTCCACGCCAGAATAGAAGCTTGGTCTTGCTGTTTGTCCTGCAGTTGTATACTACTTTTCCTATTGATTTGGTTAAACATTGTTCACAGATTCGCAGTAGTTAACAATGTGAACTGTTTAACAAATATCATAATCTGATTAGAACTTTATCACTACCCACCAATAACCAGTCAATTTTGATACCCAGGAGAAAAGTGTTGCTGAAACATCTAAACGATCTACCACCAAAAGCTTCAACAAAATCTAACCAATCCCTCAATTATGAAACATACCTTTTACTTTACCCTTTCCAGAAACAAATGGAATGATGATACATCATAGACCAACAATTACATATAAGTTAGCAGCAAGCTAGCCACAAAACCCACAAACCCACAACATTTTTGTTCCTAATATCCAAGGCAACAGAAAAGAGATATGCATCCACAAAAAAAGCCCGGCTACACTTCAATTCAAAAACTCTTTGTTTAGGTTGAAGTATTCAGTAGTTTGTTTCATTCATTCTTAAACAAATGTAAGATGTAATCTATCGTAGAACAATACAACACAAAAGCATACGAACCCACAACCAATCAAACTGGGGCTTCAACTAGCAAACCAAATTTATTTGATTTGGACAAGAAATCGCAGGCAACATTTTGTAGTAATCGACAAATAATATGAACTGAAAAGTTAGATCTTCATCATCCAATAAGCAAATCTTACCAAAAATGCAAAAAGATAAAATCTTTATTACAAATTTAGCACATGCCATGTCAAAGATAAAAACATTTTCCCTTATCTGAACAGTAGACCACCAAAAGGAAACTAACCCATAGCAGAACTCTTCATATTCACATTTCAAAACAGATATCTTCCAAAGCTACAAACAATTGCATGAACTCAGAAATTAGATTCTCACTACTAGGCACCAATTTTATTCTTTACTGTGTTAAAACCACCAGTTTTACATTCTTGTCATGGAGATGTCTAGTCTCACTTTTATTTTTTTGCAACTTTACACTTCATGAGAACATTACACCACCAGAAGAACTAACACATGCCAAAAAAAAGAGAAGAACTCAAACAAAGAAACAGCAAAACAATAGACAATGAAATCAGAACAGAGAATCGTAAACCACAATATTAACTCAAAAGCTGAATCTTTCAATACCACAAAACAATTAGTTGTCAGAAAAGCAAAAGGATATGATATTTTTTAAAATATATGAGAACTCTATATTCATGATACCTCTTTCTTAAAGTTTTACAAAGTTACAGTCATGAGTCATGTCAAAGACAGCAACTTTTTACTACAAGACCAATAAATGGGGTTCAAAATAAAAGAGGTTCCTCACCTGAAGCCAGAGGAAGTTGTTCCCAACAAGTTCAGGCAAAGCAGCAAGGTTCCTAGTGAAGGCCTGTTGAGTGCCCCTGACCAAGTTCCTCTGAATACTATCTATGATTAACCCCATGGGCCCCCCACCCATAAGGTCCACCATCTCACCCCCTGAGACTTTGACCGTATTTGCTCCTAGCATTGCAGTAGCATCAGGCATACAAGAGTACCATGGACCTTCATCCTCCTCATTTTTCTTATTACTGTTCCTAATACCACTGCTACTACTAGCACCACCATTGTTACTGCTCTCTTTCTTTCTCTCCTTTCTTTTATCCTTCTTGGATCTCCTACTGCCTGCCATTGATGGAAACAAATGATTTTTTTTTTTGTGAGATTCCTCTGTGAGATAATATAAAAGGTGGTAAGAAAATGTTGGTATATATGTCCTCAAACTAGTTGTCACCTTAGGGTTTGGGTTTGGTACGTACCCAAATATAATATTACAAAAATACTGTTTTCCTCATCTTGGGATTGATTTGTTGTTACACTATATGCCAATTTGAAAGTCCTAGATTATTACGGAGCATATGTTAATAAGTTCATATCATTATCACCCAGGCCCCCACAAATAATACCACATCAACACATGTGAAATTGTTACGTTAATTATATACTCCTACAGTAGTCCTACTGTTGTTAGACATGCTAATGATGCTATACACGAAAATTGTGTGAAATTTATAGTTTAAGAACTCTGGATACTGTGCTTGTTAAGTTGTATCTTAAGCCGTGTTATAATTATACTTGTACAAGTGTACAACTTCGTGGGATGCCGGCCCAGGACTCCAGGAGTACCTTAAATTAAAGCGTTCCCTGCACAGTATATTTCAAATTTGTCACTTTCTATGATGTGAAGTTGTGTACTAGACTACTAGTGGAGTACTGTGCTAAATATAAAGGGCTACCCCGTCCAAACCCATAACAAAAATTCGAAAGGTTTGGGCTTTAGCAACCTTTACCCACACAACAGAGAACAGGTTTAAAAGTAGTTCCAGATCACTTAAAGGGCCACATTGCACTAACATGAGAGAAACCAACACGAAATGTGCAAAATGCAAGCAAACCAAAGAATATACCATAAAATTCCAGCAAGCTAAGTCTAACTTGGTCAGGAAGTACGAAACTACTAGCATATTCAAGATCCAGTTAATGAGCATCCTGAATTCCTGATCTCAAACATTCTTCGGCTATAGGCACGGTTTTATTGTAACATCCAAGTTGCATTAGAACTGTTAAAACATTGATAAGCAGTCAACAATACGCCTGACTAGATAATCTGCAACACAAACATTTAATCAGCCATTAATATTATTAAGATTTGATATATAATCATATAAAGGACTTCCACTACGACACTCAGTAAACTTATGTATCAAATGAAACAGCCATAACAATGGAGTAGCAACTTAGCACATGAGAAAGCAACTGATGTAATCTTTACGTAGGATGAGTTCATTGAGTTGTAATGATTAATGTTGCTGGAGCTTTCATTCCTTGTCTCGACATTATTATCCAAAAGTTAACAGACCATTTCGCAGCAACCACCAGGGTGAACAATCAAAAGGTCAATCACTTAAATTTGACAAGAAGGTGGCAATATTTCTCTCCATTTGCTGCAACTTCATGGCCAAATTTTCCCTGACTACCATTAGCATCAAGGACTTCATAATCAAGGATACTGGAGTAAGCTAGCGTTCCACAAGATCTTAACGAGCAATGGTTACTTAGGTGGTCACTGATCAGCTTTACTGGAGATCGACAAGTCGACAACAGTCCTCAAAATCTTAAGAGGCTAATTAGATGTTGCATGGGGTGGATTAAGGATTTCAATGAGACGGCCAGACGGGGGGCCTCAAGTTGCTCCTCTCAAGCTGTATCGATCAATTACTGATTCAAATCACAGATGCAATGAAGGTAGGCGTTTGCGGTCTTCTACTAAAGTTACTGTATAATTCATCTGCACTGACAGATAATCCCTCCATCACGAATGATACCAGGAAAAAATATAATGAGGCGTTTAGCTTAAAAAAAAAACATGCACTACAAATGGGTCTACCATAACAAGATCAGTAGCTTTTACAGCACCAGAAGTAAATTTGTTGTGTAAAATTACCCAACATCAGTCATCAGTTAGCTGCTTAGGATATCCCAGTGAGCATCATCAGTTTACGGGGAAAATTTAAAGTTTGACATAGTTGTCAAGGCAAAAAGCTTTTAGGTACAATGCAAAGCCACAGCACAACCATCTAACATCCTAAAAGAACTGCAGGAGACACCTGACACACGTGCAAGCAGAAATCGGAGCCCCTCTTCAGACAACCATATGAACATTCTTTAGACTCTCCAGCTTGTCCTCAGTAACCTTCGTAGAACCACAGCAGACATAAAAAGCCTGCATCAACCCAACAAACAAACATAGGTCATGTAATGAAATTGGAAGAAGGAAACATAGCAAGTAGTTATTTTGTTTCGAAGCATGTATAGTCATTTACATTGAGCTTCAGTATGCCTTCTGCAGTGGTCAGATCGCGGAAAAAGTCAGTCACAGCCCCACGGCTAGAAACATTGTCCCTCACTGTGAAGTCACCGGCAAAGAAAAGAAATGCCTGAAAGCAACATTGTCAGCTGGTAAACTTGAAGTAGCTGAGTCAACCAACAGATAGAGCGAGCACACATGCAGTAACTAGTAATAACACAAACGCAATAGGAAGCAGCCTGTCAATATAATGACTCATGTAACCATCCCCAAATGGCGTTCCTCAAAATGTATAGATTGCTAAGCAGCTACAGATACAGAATTACAGTGTAGATAGACCTAATACAATGAACCCAAGATGTTATATGACCTTTAACCATAGCCCTTTGAGTTAAGCCAATAGTCACTTTTATACACTGATGAAGGCCACAGAACAATTTTCGATTGGCTCAAAATTTCCAAATATTTAAAAGATCAAAAAAGAAAACAGCTCAATTTCTATTTACAAATTGAATACATATGGAACACTTGTGGTTAAGCCATTGTTGACATTTACTATAACTAGCTTTAGGATACATGACGCCACACACCTAAGTTCTCATGACAAATTTGCAGGACATAAATGATAAGTCAAACTTCGAAACATGGAAACCCAAGATCCATCGACAACAACGTAACACAACAGACACTCAATAGTTAACACACTAACAGCCGTTAAATGCAACAATAGATGTAATGCTAAGCAGAAACTTCGATACCTCTGTGCAACGCTGACCAACATTCTTCGGAACCTTCAGCAGAGAGTCCAATGGATCATATTCAGAGAATTGATACACATTCTTATCAAGGGAACCAGTGTAGTTGGTCAACAGCTGCAATATAAATTCAAATTTGCTTACTTTATTTGCAAATTCCAACCAGAAACTTTGAAGAATCTTAGGAGTCTTTTGAGATGTAGAATTAGTGTCCATTATGAAAACTCATATATTTACACATCACAAGTCACAGAGTTTATCAGTAAGACGCAATGGAAAGATATTACTGCACTGGTATAGAATCATCAAATTTGCGGATTATTATTGTAATGGTCCATGAGAAGAAATACAATCACAATGTAACAAACATAGAAGAATATCAGTAGCAGAAGGAAACAACTAACCATTGAACGAGAGAAGACCCAGTGAGGTGGTGCTAACCCTGGTCCGGCACCCTGCAGCAGAAATGGTGCAGCCTCTGAAAAGGCAGACATGACCGCACAATGTTATAGACCCAAACAAGTTAAGTCAGATTGTAAACAGAATGTAGGGACGAGATTTAAACCTCTGAACAGATCTCTTGAACGCCTACCCAAGAGGGAATTCTTATCAGTGGCATTAGACATTACTCCTCCAAGTTCATAGAACTTTCCTTGAATAACTCTGTCCTCATCAAGAAATAGGAGCTGAAAATCAACAATCAAAGCTTTTCAGTTCTTTGATTAAAACATATCTCATGCATCAGTAGAACAAAAGGTATTAGCCAAGCCAGGATATGAACTTGACTTGCTGTTTTTCTTGCAGTTGTACACTACTTTTCCAATTGACTTGGATAAACATTGACAACAGACTCGCAGTAGTTAACAATGTGTACAAATATCAAAAACTAATTTAGAACTCTAATAATCAATACCCAGGAGAAACGTGTTGCTGAAACAAAAACTTGAAACTTGAAACTTGATCCCCACCCTCAAAGACAGGATAACACCAGCCTACTTGTTATCAAAATTTCAAAATAATCAACCACCAAAAGCTTCACCAAATCCTAACCAGCCCAGGCGCCCCTCAATGTATGCATCATGCTTTTTACTTACCCTAACCAGAAATCATATTGTATGATGAGACATTATTGACCAACAATTACACAAGGCAGCAGCTAGCCATCCAACTAAAACCCACAAACACAGCAGATTGTTCCTAATATCAGAGGTAACAGATAAGACATCTTCTACAATTAAAAGCCGGAAATACATTAACTTGAAAGCTCACTTCTTTTTTTGGTGTGTGAATATTCAGAAGTTTGATTCTTATTCTTAAGCAAATAGGACCTTGGAATGTTTCTTAGTACTGTTTAACTTGCATTCATGTCCAAGATTGCAAACTCTAGTCTTCAATAGAACAATACACCACAAAAACATACCAATCCACGACAAATCAAACTGAGGCTTCAACAGGAAAACTAAAGCTTTATCTGATTTGGACAAGAATTTCACAAGCAACATTGTGTACTATGGAGCATTAAAACAGAGCTTTACAATGGATTAGAGAATAATATGAACTGCAAAGTTGCATTTTCATCATCTAAAAATGCAAAAAGATACAATCTTTCGTATATAAATATGTCACACGCCATGTCAAAAATAATAGATTTTCCTTATCTGGACAATAGACCACCAAAGGAAACTAACCCATAACAGAACACTTTTCATTCACAGTGAAAGCTACAGACAATTGCATGAACTCAGAAAATAGATTTTCAGTGCTTGAGGACAATTTTTCTTCTACAAAAGATGTTGAGATCTTTACTACGGAGTATTTTAAATACCACCAATTTACCCTCCTGTCATGGATTGTGACTAAACATTACACCACCAGAACAACTAACACAGGCAAAAACTTTCTTACTTTCCAGAGGAACTCAAACAAAGAAACAGAAAAATAGAGGCCACATACTTCAGACAATCCATTTATCCTCAGCTCATAGACTTCAGAACAAGTGACTACAGTAAATAGTAAACAAAAACCCCAATCAACTCAAAAGCTGAATTTTCCAATACCACAAAACAGTTTATTTGTCAGAAAACCAAAAAGATACAATCTTTTTGATAATCTTGACTTCCTCGATATCAGTTAAGTGAGAAACATGCCATGTTACACACTTGGGGTGAAAGACTTGGATAAAAAGATGAGAACTTTATACTCATGATACCTTCTCTTAATGAATTACAGAGTTAAGAGTCATGAGTCATGTCAAAGATAGCAACTTTCTAACAAAAGACCATAAAAATAGCATAATATTCACACTAATAATAAACGTTACTGACAAGTGACAAGTAACAAGCACAACAAAGAAAAGATTATCCCTTATTATGACCAGTTAACATACTAAAAGCACAAATAATACATTTGCATATAAAAGATCAAAACTTTTTCCATTCTTACTTGAAGCCAAAGCAGGTTATTCCCCATAAGCTGTGGCAGAGCAGCTAGTTCCCTAGTGAAAGCTTGCTGAGTGACCCGGATTGTGTTCCTCTGAACCCCATCCATAATATGTCCCATAGGCCCCCCACCCATAATTGTCACCATCTCAGCCCCTGACACTGTCACAATATTTGATCCTGGTGCAAAAGCCTCAGGGAAACAAGTGTACATAGGACCTTCATCTTCCTCACTGCCACTACTAGCACCACCATTGTTACTATCTTGTTTATTGCCCTCCTTCTTAGTACTCCCACTGCCTGCCATTGATGAAAGGGTTTGGAAAAGGAGATTTTTTTGGTGTTGAGAAGAGACAAGAAAATGTTGCTGCTACGCCTGCTAGCGTAAAGGTGTCACAATGTCACGTTAACGGAGTGTATATATACTCCCAAAATAGTTGTCGCTTGAGGTTTGGTACCAAAAGTATTATATTATATTGTAAGGTATTATTGTCCTCATCTTGGGATTGATGTGCTGGTAAACGAGTCGTATATGCTAATCAAGTCCTAGATTATCTTATAACCCACAATAATCACACACCACCTGACTAGGTGACGAGCTGAATTTGAGCAGACTTCGAATTGATTTAAATTAACCTTAACTCATGCTCATCAACTTGTTTAAAAAAATTTAAATTGATTCGACTTTGACCGAATTGTTAACAGAATTTGACCAGGTTTAATTGAATTTGACCGACTTATCATAGCTAAGTCAAGATAAATCGAAAACTACTTTTATTGAATTTGACCGATTTTGACAGTTATAAACGACTTTGCCGAGCTACGCACCCTATATCAAAGTGAGCTCGCTTTTGGCGACTCGACTTTGATGCTGACTCGGTCAACCACCCCACTTTAACTGATTTGACCTGAATTGTGCTGTCCGGTTTCAAGGCAAGTGAGTACCCAATCCAAACTCATTTCAAAAAGGTCGAAAGGTTTGGGCTATAGCTACCTTAGGAGCAGTACCTTACCCATACGCAAAAGACAACAGTTACGTTAGTCTCATCAAACAAGTTCCAGATCACTGTAGAGGGCCTTTCACTAAATGTGAGACAAACCAACCCACCCCAAGTACTCAAAATGCAAGCGAACCAAAGAAAATACCATAAAATTCGAGCAAGCATCTCACATGGTGTTGGAAGTACGGAGTATGAAACTACCAGCATACCCAATATCCAGTTTATGACAAGTCCCCCAAAGAGATCTTCTACTAAAGCCTAAAGGCATGGTTTTTGTAAAACATACAAGATGCATAAGAACCAAAAGGGAAAAACAAAAACTCCGAGAACATTGATGGGCATGATCGAGTGCATGTCTAGATACTCTATAACATTGAATAAGCTTGTAACAAAGGAGGAGGAAATTAACAGGCATTGCCACTAAGTTTACTCAGTAAACTAAACAAGAGTTGCATCAAGAACTTAAGGAACAACCAAACAACAATAATTACCTAAGTTGACCGGAAGAGAATAATAAAGAAGAGGAACACATCTTTGAAACTTAAGCGAAAATTGAATGGAGTTGTATATAGTGTACTACTTTGTTAAACTAGTGCCACAAACCTCCACAAATATATGGTGAAGGTCTGAGGGGAAGCAATGCAAGGCAATACATACAACTGAAGGCAATCCACAAAGCCTTTACACTCATTAAATCAATCATGTAAAGCAACCACATCATACCAAGTATCAGCATAGTAGAATCTAAAAACAATGTGAAAAAGGAGCTTACAGCATTAACTAAACATCTAAATTTTGTCATCATTTAGACAAAGTAAATGACCCAGCTAAAACGTACAATATTAAGACATATAAATCAAGGACGCAGTTTGCATTATACTCAAAACAATACAATAGAGTACTTATTTGACACAAAATGGCACATTGACTACCAAGTGTTTATAAAAGTACTCCGTTTAATACTACGGTTCAAGATATAAGACCATCTAACCAACCGATTTAAGATAGTTTGAACTTTGAAGAGATGAATAATTACCTGCCAAAAAAAAAAATGAATATTTAGGTACGTAGGGTTAATTAAGCCTTCATTTCATATTCAGTGATTTGCATCTGATGAAATAGAAGAGCGCCAAGTTCTCGCTATACTTGAACCGTGCCTTGGCCTCTCCTTAGCCACAACCGCCTTGGTCTCCTTGGCAACGAATCACTCAACCGTGACAATATTCGACAGTAGTTGATCAAATTGCAAACGCTGAATTCATAGCCTACAACTTTATTCTTCACCAGATAAAAGGAGCACTACTTGAGACGAAGCTACCCTTGGTCATCATCACCGTTTTAATGAAGGCCTACTACTACATTAGTGGGTGATCTTATGATCATAAGGCGCGCAGTCATTCTCACTCGCCTTGAAACATTGAGTATGACGGCAGTTAAGCCGCAATATAGGCAGTCGGGATGAGTCCACTCATCCTCAGTGGATAAGTCCGTAGGCTTGGATGTGCCCAGGACGGAGAAGCTTGTGACATCAGATACCTCACACCATAAGTCATAGTCGATCTATGTCATTGACTCATTGTAGTCTAGGGTGATGAGAAATAAATGCGGTCATCAGTCATGCCATTTCTACCAGAAAAGAAGAAGATGCAATGGGGGCGGTGGGCCGGGCGACGGGCACCATTACTAGAGTGTAATGGTTGGCTGAGCACCATTACTAGAGTGTAATGGCAGTCGTAGTATGAATGGGCTGCTCCGCTGCTAGGATACAAACCTAATTAAATGATGACTTATGGTTTCTACCTCGGGTTTTTATTTTTAAAATAACGCTAAGGTATACGCATACACCTACTTCATTCTTTTTCTTTTGTTTTTTGGTCAAATTGATTAACATAAAACTTTTTCTATGTTGGGCACTTGTCAAGTCGGGCACATGTGGTCAGAAGTTAATACAACTGGGGTTCTGCAATGTTGAAGCCTTCTAATTCATCAGGCAACTAGCAGGTCACATACATCCCTACATCACAGTTAATAGAGGCAATTAAAAATGCGAAAACAGGCACGAACAATAGGTCTAACATAACAAGATAAGTAGCTTACAGGCGTTACAGCACCTGAAAGTGGTGCAGAACGACCCAAAACAGTAATCAGTTAGCTGCCTGGCTAATCCCGGTGAGGCATCCATCAGTAATTCGGGATATATTAGAAGTTTGACATAATAGCATGTTGTCAAGGCAAAAAGCATTCAGCTGCAAAGCCACAGCACAACCATCTAACATCTAAAAGAGAAATGCATTAGACTACTGACATATGTGCGAGCAGAATGACCGGACAGAGCCACTCTTCAGACAGCCATATGAACATTTTTCAGACTCTCCAGCGTCTCCTCAGCAACCTTCAGTACCACAACAGACCGTAAAACCCTGCACCAAACGAACATGCATAGGTTACATATAATGAAATAAGAAGAGAAGAAACATAATCTTATTTCGTTTAAAAGGGGGAGAAGTTACATCGAGCTTCAGTATGCCTTCTGCAGTGGTCAGATCACGGACAAACTCAGAGACAGCCTCACGGCTAGAACCATTGTCCCTAACAGTAAAGTCGCCGATAAACAAAAGAAATGCCTGAAAGCAATGTTGTCAGTTGGTGAAATTGAAGAAACTGAAAGAAACCAAAAGGTAGGACTAGCAATCACATAATCTGGAAACATTTGTTATAGGAAGAAAGTCGTCATAAAACAACGCATGCAACCATCCCCAAAATATGTTCCTCAAACGTAAAGATTTCTAAAACAGAAGTTGCAGAGTTTTACAATATAGGAAGAACTTAGTCAATGTCTATGTTTGGTTAAACAGACCCATCAAAACCCAATTTTGTATGTGATGATAATGACACATCAAATTTGGAAGGACATCAAAGCCCCTAAGAGACTTCGATTAGATGGCCACTCAGAGGCCCAAGTTAAAATCACACAGCACAGAAATGAGACAAGCTTCAGGTTACAAGAGTAATAGGACACAAAACTATAGAAGTTCACATGACAAATGTGGTGGACATGGAAGATATCATAGGCTAGAAACATACGAGTAATAAGCAAAGTCCATTGATAACAAGATTCACAACACAAGTGGTGCACTAAATAGTTCACACATCTTTTTTCTATTGACCAGAATAAAAAGTTACGTAATGAATGAAATAATAGCTTCGCCCATACCTCTGTGCAGCGCTGACCATCATCAGTTTTTGTAGGCAACTCCTTCAGAGTCTCCACCGGATCATATTCAGCAAATTGAAACACATTGTCATCAAGGGTACCAGTGTAGTTGGTCAACAGCTGCAATATAAATTGAAATTGCTCATTTTCCAGTTTTCAACTTCTAAGCATTTTAAAGGCAAACAATAATAGCTGCCTATTGATCATACATAGAAATGTCGAAGCAACATATAGGTCCATGCTAAGAAGTAGCATACCATTGAAACAAACAGAGAGGATTAGACACAAGAAGAAATAACTAACCATTGAACGAGAAAAGACCCAGTGAGGTGGTACTACACCTGCTACACCACCCTCCAGCAGAAACGGGGCCGCCTCTGGAAAGGTAGACAGGATCACAGAAATTTATAAACCCAAGCAAGCGACAAGTCAGATTCTAAAGTATAATTAGTACTGAGATTTAAACCTCTGAACAAATCTCTTGATCGCCGACCCGCGAGGGAACTCCCATCTTCGGCAAGAGACACAACTCCTCCAAGTTCATACAACTTCCCTTGAATAACTCTTTCCTCATCAACAAGTAGGAGCTGAAAATGCACATTGAACGCAATTCAGTTCTTTGATTAAATTTTATGTCATGTCAAGCATCAAAACAAGGAAGAAGTATTAATTAGCTAAGCCAGACTAGAAACTTAGGGTTGGGGATTTGTCCTGCAGTTTACACTGCTTTTTTCAATTGATTCAGAATTTCAGAGTAAACTGAACTATAGTCTATGAAGTTAGATTTTCACCACCCAGAAAACAACTCAACTTAAAGTGTAAAATAAAATCAAATCTTTGTTATAGCTTTTTGTCACATGCTACATTAACGATAATCCCACATATGAACAGTAGACCACCAAAAGGAAAGTAACACCTAACAGAACAATTGCATGGACTCAGAACTAGATGATCAATGCTTCACAACAATTTTTCTTAAAAAGGAAAACTTTAATATCTTTACTGTTTGACGTACCTCCAGAAACCGCGAAATAATAAACACACCCCCTTCAAACAACCGGATTTTTACTCAGCTCTTAGACCACAAGATCAACTCACAAATTAAAAAGCTCAATTTTCAATTCCACAAGAATTGCAAACAAGAAATTATCTTTTTGAAAGTTTTTACTCACTCGATGTCAGGTAAGTACCGAAATGGTAATGTTATCAACTTGGGAGTTGGACAAACACTTGTACAGTATATAGTTGAGAACTTTACTACCATATTCATGATACCTTCTCTCACAGCCTTACAGTCATGACTCACGTCAAAAACCGCAACTTTTAATACAAGACCAGTACTACCACAAACAGTCAAAATACAGATAACACACGCAAAGCTTCTCAAATACTCCCTGGACAAATGGGTTGTTTGCAGTATCAGAACAATGAAACAGCACATCGTAATAAACACAAAACATAAACCATTGGGTAAACTTTGTACCGGAAGTTTAGAATACCCTTACAGAAAACAGACCACTGGGTAAACTTTGTACCGGAAGTTTAGAATACCCATATGAAGTTACTGGCAGCACAACAAAAAGATAAAAAATCTTCACCACAGTCTTCCCTTATCACAACTTGCACACCATAATCATAAATGCATGCATTTAAATTTCAAAGATCCAACTTTTCTCACCATTTTGAACTAAATAATGCAGCATATCACACAGATACAGTTCATACTTAACAATGGAGGGTCAACTTTAATTGAAGATACAGGAAAAAAAACATCAGAACAACAAAAGATGTAATCTTCAGTACAGAATGTAGTTATGTGTACCCTCTTGTTACGCAGTAAGTTCATGCCAAAAATCAAATCTTTTTCAAACAGTTGAACTAAAATGAATTTAAATAAAGAGGAGAGTACAAGTTAAAAGAAACATACTTGAAGCCAGAGAAAGTTCTTCCCAACAAGTTGAGGCAGAACAGCAAGTTTCCTAGTGAAGGCCTGTTGAGTGACCCTGATCATGTTCCTCATAAACCCATCAACAATGTGTCCCATAGGACCCTCACCCATGAGGTTCACCATCTCACTCCCTGAGACTTTAACAGCATTTTTAATTTCCTCATTCTCATCAGGCATACAAGAGTACCAAGGACCTTCATTCTCATCTTTCTTACTGTTCTTACCACTACTGCTAGCACTAGCACTAGCACCCTCATTGTTAGAATTTTTTCCCTCCTTTTGTTTCTTTCTCTCCCTTCTTTTCGCCTTCTTGGTACTGCCAGCCATTGATGGAAGGGGTTTGGTCAGAAAATTTCACTGGAATGTGTTACTATGAGCTACTAAAAAGGGTGGTACAAAAATGAGTAATAAGTCTGCTGCTGGTCAAAGGGTCGTTTATATATCCTCCCAAAATAGTTGTCAGTCTCGTCACTTGAGGGTTTTGGTACACAAATATTATAAAATATCACTGTCCCTCTATCTTAAGATTGGTGTGTTGCTAATCAAGTCTAGATTATCCTAAACGGAGTATTTCATATCAGTTACCACAACAAGCTAAGGGTGTTTCTAATGACAAGCACAAAAGATGTGCTTGCCAACGCCACATAAGCAAATAATATGATTTTTTAATCAGCACACATTCAAGCATCAACTACTCTAATGGCAATTTTTTTAGGACCCACATGTTGATGGAAAAGAATCTGGGACAAAAAATATCTTAGAACATCAATTATTACTTTGTAAATGAAAAAAGAAGGAACTCATGTAGCAAAAAAAATGAGAGAGACAAAATTTTAGCTGTACATTGTATTTGTTTCACACGCATGTTTTGGCCATTAGTGAAACACATATTGTTTTACCTTTTCTTTCCATCTCAAGCACTATGCTTGCTCAAGCACACTTTTCAAGCACATCTTGCCCAAGCACACCTTCCCCAATGGCTAGCATTAGATTTTTGTGCTTGAAATCCCCAAGCACACCCCTCAAGCACACCATTGGAAACACCCTAAGGCGCTAAGCCAATAATCGGTTAATCACACATCACCACATGTCTGACACTGTTACATAGAATATACAGTGGTTATTTACAGTACCTAACCATCCAAACTCTAACCCATTTCAACAGGTCGAAAGGTTTGGGCTTCAGGTACCTTACCCACACAGCGGTTCCACAGTTTTACATCGACCAAATTCCAGATCAAGGGCCTGACACTGATATACTCCGTAGTGACATGTAGAGCTGGTCAACGATTGGTTTGTAGTCGTAAATCGAGTCGAAATCGAGTCGCTGGAAACCGAATCTAATCGAGTCGGTGGAAAATGACATCAGAGTCAAACCAAATCGAAAAGGACCGATGCGACAACGATTTGAAATTTTTTCAAATCGACGATTCGGTTTGAGTCGAGTCGGTCATAAATCGGTCCAAGAACGACTTGCATCGAGTCGTGACT
>ONZK01005095.1:8843-20358 GCA_900322385.1 Pharnaceum exiguum | reverse complement strand
GGGGGGGGGGGGAGTGATTTTATGTTGTATAATGTACACATACGGTAGTTTTTGTAATACTTTATACAAGTATTTAGCTAAGAAATACAATGTATAGAATTTTTGAAAAAGAGTTTTTTTTTTTTGGTTTTTTAAGGTGCCATGCCACATTTTCGGTAAGTGTTGGCCGAAAAATTTCATGAGCTTGCACAAAAATGAAAGTTAAGTTTAATTGCACCATTATTATGATTGCATGTTTATCCCTTGTATTTTCATGGGTATAAGAGTTAGTATTATCATTAGACTTTAGTATAATCTCTATAATCTATGACCTACAAGATCAAATCATAAACTTGAGTTTTAAAATACACATCCTTGCCTTGGTATCAACAAGACAACAATTAGGGACCCATTTCTTATTTTTTTCTTTTTAATACATGAAAAATTAATCTAACCAATGAATGTGTAGTACCAAATTAGCCTAACCAATAAAATTAAAAGTATTAAAAGTATAAACTAGAGTATAAAACATAAAAACAGATGATGTAGCACAATCTTTATACTTTCACTAATACAAGTGCTAAACATGCCCTAACATAAGGAGTTTAATCTGCAATTGATAGTAAGGGGGTTTAATTATACGACAAAGCTAAGTTATTGCCACTTCCGCGAAAGTATAATGATGTTTTGAGAGTCTTAATGTATAGAAAAATTTGTGTGAACCCGTTTCATAGATGAGACTGAATAACAGGGGTCAATATATAGAAGTCGAGGGTTCATTATATAATAGTCGATGGTTCATTAATCTCCAATCTCATATATAAAACGGATTCACACAATTTTTTTATGGGTGACTATAGTCTATAGTCATGAACACGATAGTCAAGTTTCTCATATCTTTCAAGAAAGTAAGCAATTGAGAAAAGGAATAGATAACATACTTTTTTTTTAATGGTGTGAGGATAGATAACATACTTTTGAACACAGTTCTTTGACCGATGTTTTTTTAAAAGGTAATGTGAATAAGATGATAAGGAGCGCTTCTGTTGGGTAAATCTCTCATCATGTCAATTTGAAGAATTCAATCAAAATTTGTTGACCAAAATGTATCCCGATCGGTAAGATATCACTACCGACACGCGGTTTTTGTCAAACTATTCACTCCGCTAACCTAAGAGGTGTTATCCCACTGGTAAATAAGTCATAACTTGTTTATTAGGTCTTGGATTCATACCTCATGAGGAGCACCTACTGGAATTAATTCCAGTAATACCCGAGGTTGTGCGTTAGGAGGTGCCCTTTAGCCACGCCCCCAAAGAGGGAGCCCCTCTTTGCCTGATAAAAAAAAAAACTATTCACTCCGCTACCCTATTATCTTCACGGTAGACATGATTAATCATAACTGAATTTAGTCAGGGCATAAAAACTTGGACGTCTTATACACTTGTAATCTTCCACGGCCTAGGCTTATGATGGCATAGTGCTTAAATCACCGTCATATTATCACCCTCTATATGGAGATGCTCAATACCCCAAATCCGGCCTTCACAATGCAATCCCTAAGTGTACCCTAGTTCCTTGATGATTCAATAATGATGTCATTTTGTAAGAATGCAATTAAAAATTTCAACAAATATTCGGTTCATCTATCGAATGTAACTTTACACTCACTGTATAATAACTTGGTAAACTTATTAAATTTCAACATTTTTGTAAATAATAAGCTTAAAAAAGGAATATCTAAACTACATATTTTTGTTATCTCGATTAGAAAAACTTTCCTTTTCTGTTTCCAAACTAAAATAGAAGAAGATCACTTACCAGTTACCACCCTTCTCCTAAATTTAATCTCCTTTATTTATTGATAAAAAAAGAAGAAAATTCTTTTTTTTTATGGAAAAAGAAGAAAATTCTTAACAGTCGGCTTAGATAGTAGAAGTAAAAAAAAAAAGTCCAGCAGCTACACCGACCGACCTACCAAAAACATGCGAATAGAAAGTCTCACCGCCTTGACCTCTCTTCCATTGCCTATAAATACAGCATGATCAGCTCCTCTCTTTTCATTCATCATTATTTTTGTTTTGTTGTCTCTCTGTGTTCTCTCTCTCTAAGCTTTCTTTTATTCTCTCTCTAGCTTTTATGCGACTTTTCTGCTTTGTGCCCATCTTTTTTACATGTTATTATCATCATCGTCACGCCTTTTTGTTTATGTCCGATTAACTTGTTTGATTGATTGAAGGTTGTTATCTTTAACTATGTCATCGTAGTAGTAACTAGTTTTTGGACTTAAACATGATTGATTTGTGATTTATTTGTTTGCATTGTCAGAGTATTGAATTGAATTTAATAGGATTTGCCAGAGTATTAAATTGAATAAGTTGTTATCTTTAACTATGTCATAGACTTTGATAATTTTAATATTCGTGATCCATGATCATCCTAGTAGTAATCAGTTTTTGGACTTAAACATGATGATAATGTTGATTTTATTAGTCGGTGATATATATTAATTCGGTTTAGGGACTTGGCCTATGCTTTGATTTGATTTGTGATTTATTTTTTTTGCACTGTCAGAGTATTGAATTGAATAGGAGGAATTGTGTTAATTATTCTGTGCTATTTCTGTTGGCTATTTTATTTATATTTATATACATACAATCTGTAAGTTAGTTTGCACATTCTAACACTGACTAACCCTAACCCTGAAAAAGAAAACAATTAGAATTATTAGGAGTATATTGATTTTGGTGACATGGTGAGTTAGGTCAATTGCAGATTCTGACAGTAGTGACCTTTGCTTAGGTTAATTTGTAGTGTTTGGAGATTGATTCATGCTAGTCTGTCTTTGTGGAGTTCTTGATTCATGCGTTGTGTAGGTTCTTCTTTTTCATTTGGTTCAGCTAAGGTTCTTCATTAGTTTGTGATTGATTGATACACACTTAGTTTTGCGATTGATACACATGGTTTGCTTCAGGTCTTAAATCAAACTTGATGGTGATTGATTGCTGCTTGACTGATTGTGTCGTCATGGGGTTTTAATTTGATCTTATCTCGTTCTTTTCCTTGCTCTGATTTATTTCTCTCCCTTCTTTTTTTGAATTTGTTTTTTCCATCCTTAGTCAGTAATTTTTTTAAATGTGCCTTAGTCTGTTTCATGTCATTGACAGATAGTATGCTGGGTTGGCTTAGATCTTTACCATACAGAAAGTGTGAAAGGGTTTTTTCTTTATCTACTCTTCTTTTATCTGTTGGTGGCAATTTATATGGTACAGCTAGGTGTATACTGAAAGATTGTACACCCCAATGTATTATCCTTACCATTGAAATGAATTTTCTTCAAAACACAAATGCATTTTTCAAAATGCATTTTTCTGAAACACAAATGCATTTTCTTATTTTACAAGGATGGGGAAAAGGGAAGGGGTGTGCAAAAATCAAAATACACCTAGTTTTACCATATAAGAATTGTCTTTTGGTTAAGATAGTGTTCTTCCTTAAATTTGTGATTGATACATACTTAGTTTCCTGATTGACAGGGTTTGCTTCAGGTCTTAGATCAAGCGTGATAGTGGTTGTTGTTCAAGACTTGGGTTTGATCTGTCCTTCTTGTTCTTGTCCACGCTCTGTTTTATTTCCCTCCCTTCTTTCTTCTGAAGTTTGTTTTTTTTTTTTTTGATATTTTGTAAGTAGGTTTTTTATAAGTGCCATAGGTCTTTCTGAAGCAATGCTTTTCATGTCATTGGCAGATAGCACATTAAGTGGGATCTTTATCTTGGAGAAAGTGAAAGGGGGTTCTCCACTCTTCTTTTATCTATTCTTCTTGTTCTGTTTTATTTCTCTCCCTACTTTTTTTTTTTGAAGTTTGTTTTCAATCATTGGTATTTTGGTTAGTAGTTTTTGGAAGTGCCGTAGTCTGTCTGACGCCATACTTTTCGTGTCATGGCCAGATGGTTTGCTGGGTTGAGTTGGATTTTTATCATGGAGAAAGTGAAAGGGGGTTTTCTACTCTTCTTTAATCTTTTGATTCAGCGATGATTTTTCCTTAGTTTTAGTTTTTTGATTGATACATTGTGTTTCTTTAGGTCTTTAATCAACGGTGATGGTGATTGATGGTGGTTTGACTAATTATGTCGTCATGTGGTGATTAGACTCATGGTTTTTTAAGACTTGGGTTTGATCTATATGCTTTTCTTGTTTTATTTCTCTCCCTTTTTCTTTTTGAAGTTTGTTCTTCCATCCTTGATATTTGGTCCCAATTTTTTTTTAATGTGCTGTGGTCTGTCTGATGCCATGCTTTTCATGTCATTGCCAGATTGGGTTGGATCTTTACCTTGGAGAAAGTGAAAGGGGGTTTTCTACTCTTCTTTTTATCTTTTGGTTAAGCTAAGCTTCTTCTTTAGTTTGTGATTGGTGCACCGCCTTTGCTTCAGGTCCTAAATCAAACGTGATAGTGAATGATGGTTGCTTGACTGATTCTGTTGTCATGCAGTGATTGTAATTCATGGGCATTTAGCACTTGGGTTTGAACTAATCTTTTCTTGTTCTCAACCTTGCTCTGTTTTATTCCTTTCCATTTTTTTAAAAATTTTAGTTTTCCGTCCTTGGCATTTGATCAACAGATTTTTCTAAAGTCGCTTAGTCTGTTTTATGCCATGCTTTTCATGTCAATGCCAGATAGTTTGCTGGATTGGGATTGAGCTTTACCTTGGAGAAAGTGAAAGGGGGTTTTCTACTCTTCTTTCATCTTTTGGTTTGCTAAGGTTCTTTCTCAGTAGGGTTTGATACACTTAGTTTGGTGATTGATACACAGCCTTTGCTTCAGGTCTTGAATCAAACGTGATAGTGATGATGGGGCCTTCACTGATTCTGCTCAGCACTTGGGTTTGATCTAATCTTGTTGTTCTAGTGCTTGCTCTGTTTTGTTTATCTTCCCTTCTTTCTTTGAAGTTTGTTTTTCCATCCTTGTTTTTTGTTCAGTGGTTCACATATTTGCTTCATTAATTAATATGTTTTTTCTTAGCTTCCTTTTGCTTTGCGATTGCAGCAGCCTCTCTATTAGTGCGAAATGCAACCGGAGGGATTGATGATTTTCCATAATTGGTGAAACTAAGGCCATGTCTGGATTTGGGGTAAAGATTAAGGGGGTAATGGGATGAATTTCAATAGGAAAAGAGGTGGAGGTGGTGGTGGTTGAAGAAGAAAAAAGGGGGAGGAGGGGAATGATTACTCCCAAATTATGGAGGATTGATTATTCTTCTATTTTCCATACCCATTACCCCTTAATGATTACTCTCAATCCAAGCAAGCCCTAAGCTGATTTATTTATTCAATTAGCTAACAGTGTGGTTTTTTTGTTGTTTGCGTCCACTTGATATGATGATTGCTTTTTATTTTTTCCTGCTTTTATATTTAGGTCACAAGGTTGTTGAATTTGCTGCTTATTGTCATAGATTGACATTGGATAGTGTTTATGCCTTGGTCTTCCATTTCGGTTTTGATGATTCTGATTGATGATTTTTTTGGTTGAGGTTCATTTGAGTTCATGTCATCTATTTCCTTCGCTTCTACCATTTGGTCCAGGATGGGTTCCTATCTGTATTATTGGGAGATTTGGTCAAATTGGTTCATTTCTGGAATCTGCATTACTGAAAGAATTGTTATCCTGGCAAATTATGGTACTATAATCTATGATGTTCGTTACGGAGGTATCTGCAGTTACTAGAATTGAGAAGCATATTGGGCAAGTTACTATTTATGTTTTGCAAAGTGAAAGCACTTTTCTTCTTCGACTGCAAAAGGATTACCCATTACTATTGCCGCCTTTCTGCTTTGTTCCCTCTTACGGTCTTACTTGATTTAGTAGTGGTTTCCATGATATTGAGTTATGATATTGCCGGCTTTCTAATTTGGCTTGTTCAGTTGGGTGTAGTCTAAGCCTTTTTTTAAGGAAGAAGCTGTGAGAAGTGTTGTTCAAGAGAGCTTACTTAACTTCAGAAACTTTGCCCTTGTAGGCTAAATTCAGAAAGGTGAATTTTCTTTTTTTGCCTGAGTTGTAGGCTTGATCATTGCAGTAATGACTTAATCTTTCAAGGAGTATATTGGAGTGCTTTCCTCCAACCTGTCATCAGGAGAGTTCTGGTTTTGTGAACTGCCCCAGTTGTCTATGGGTTTGTTCTCTCTGTGGAGCGTTTTTAGTTGTTTGCGCTTTTTTATGGACTCAATCTTGAAGTCTTGATTGTAAGTTACTTCCCTCTTCCCAATTTGGGACTGTTTGTTGGGTTTTGTTTCCTTCATTGGACATGTTGTCGGCATATCATCACGGTTTGTGAGTTTCATTTTGGGGATGGTGTTCTCTTGGTTATGAAATTTGGGAATCTTGTGATTTCATGTTACTGCATGCCTGCTCTTCTTAAAGGTACGCGAGCTTTCAGTGTCCCGTCAGTTTGATAGGCTTCTACGTTATTGCATGCCTGGCTGTTCTAGATGGTGTTCGGGTTTTCAGTGTTCCGTTGGCTTGGTCCTATTTGGGTTACAAAGTTCATGTTGAAATGTGAAACTCTCACATTTACTTGGAAAGAATGAAGTTGATGCCATGGTTGGTCATGTTGTGGATTTGTTATCCTGTGGTGCAAATGCACGTTGACTGGATGCTGGTTTCTAAGGTCTTTGTTCTGTGGTGAAGAGTTCCTCCCTTTGTTCTATTCTCCTGCTATGGCTACATTGTTTATTTTTCTTTCATATTTTTTAAGATATATTCTTTATTGCATATTACCTAGGAGATGAAGTAATGAATGACCTGTTTGGCTGTTTCCTTACAAGTGTAATGCATGTTTCCCTATATGTACTTAAAACAAATGATGTGTGATACTTTATTGCTCAATGTTATAGATTGAAGTTTGAAATATAAAATGATTGGGGTTGTTAATTTATCTTGCCTTCTTCCCGTTAAGCCTGCTGTTTTGTGTAATTGGTTGTATATAAAGTTAATTGAACTGTAGCTTATCTGCCAGATTTTCGATTCTATGTAGTTTTATCTTCCATGATGTTATATCTTGTGACATTTATTCCTCTTTTAATTTCAGTTTTTCGTTTACTTCTGTGAATGTTTTTTTTTTGTTGTGATTTTTCAGAATTGATTGATGTCTTGTTCTGTCTGACATTTATAATAGATTACCCCTTTTTTAACTCCGCCTGTGAGTCTTATAAACTTCAGATGGTTTATAAGACTCATAGCCGGTCTCAAGCCCGGTTAAAGGAGGAGAGGAAAAGGAAGAGAATTTTGCAGTAGTCTTGTGATAGTCCCCGACCTAGGGTGTGAAATTTGGTCGCCTTGTTATATCTTTCTCCATAAATCCAGAGAAGCAAATGATATAGCGGATGCTCTAAGCTGAGGAGGAGCAGACTGTACTGGTTGGAATTTCGGTAACAGGAGCTGATTTCTATGACTACTGACGCTGTCGTGCTGGAGTTTACCGATGGAGATTTGTAACTTAATGTCATTTCCTGATTGAAAAATGTGACTCCACCTAGTAGGACCCAAAAAAGAGTTGCATTTCATTTCTTATTATGTCTGTTTTTGAGGGAGTCCTTAGGTTGTAAAGGACTTAACGTTTGATTGAAACTTCCATTAAGGACCTAACGTTTTGAAAGTGGCTAAAAAGGACTTCATCTTAACGGTGTTAAATTTTCCGTTAGTCAAAGTCCTTTTTACCTATTAAAAAATATAGGTCCTTATAGGAAGGTTAACAAAACGTTAGGTCCTTTTTTACTTACACTATTTATGTATTTTATAATAGCGAATACACTTGTAAAAATGGCAAATGTAATTCTTAAAATAAAAACAAATTCAAGAAGCAAATTTTCGATTTAATTTGCATCCACTAAACATGTTTTAGTGCTTGAAAATTGACAACAAATTCATAAAGGAGGAAATGACGACGTTGATGACTTGAAGAGTTCAGGAGTTCTGGCGCTCTTGGATAATGTTTCATTAATAGATCTGTTTTAACAGAACTTCAGTACTTCACTACTTTCTTGCTTTTGTATGAGCTGCAGCTCAACCTCTGTGTTTATGGTCTGTTGAGCGAAAAGTTGTTACATAGGCCACGCTTACAAAGTTTTTTTTTCTTCTTTTTTTGGACCTGCTCTAGAGTGTATTGAAGTCCAACTAGACTGGTATTTTGGTCTGGTCAAGTAATTTTCCACACACTGCAGATACTTTCCTCTTACTCTCTTCATATAGAACTCTGTCCGCATTTGTGTCAATTAACCTCGACACCCAATCAGACTTGCCATGTTTTCGCTCTTAGCCACATCCACTTGAGAAAACCTGTACAAGTATGTGTATAGTTAATAAATGACTTTACCTGTACAAGTATGTGTATAGTTAATAAATGACTTTACTTTGAACCTTCTGTGCTCAATCTGTACCAACCTGATGCTGTGTGTTGTCAGGGGGTTGCTTGGGGCAACGAATGAGGCTGCTGAGTTGTTAGCTTTAAATCCAGGAAGAGAGTTGAAGTGGTTTAATTTCAAGGAAATGGCTGCCCGACATGAGAAATCGCAAGGGAAGGACGGATGACATCCAAATAAGACTGGAGAATCCTGGCATATAAGCAGTTCATCAACAAATTGCGGATCTTAAATTACCCAACAGGTGTTGGCGAACGGATAAATTTACCAGGTCTTGAGTTCAATCACCAATTGTGGAACATCTGTCTGCTGGCAAATTTTGTAAGCCTGCTATATTAAAAACTAATGTCTAAATTACAAAGTTTCGTACATCACTTAGGTGTCCTTTACATTGATATTAAAGAGATTACATCAATTGGCTGCCTGTTGAAAATAAATAACTTGACCTGGCTAATCCAGATGCATAGGTTGCATCAGGTGTGCTCACGGTTAAGTGACTTATAATTGAGCCTGTCAGCTGAAGTTGTCAAGTTTAAGAGATCGAGCAACTTCTGTGCACAAGGTAGCGTCGTTCAGAACTATATTGTACTTCACTTCAGCCATACTTTCTGAATCTTCCGTGACCATCTCCTTCTACTCCATGCAGTTACAAATAAATACTTGACTTGAAGGAAAAATTAAAAAGCTCCCGAGTTTTTTCGAATTGAAGTGCCTATCTATCTATCTATCTATCTATCTCTGATTCCCTATTTGTCTACACTCTACACCTTGTTTAGGTTCATATATTTTGGAAATGGTAAGCATTCAAATTGTTATAGTGTTTATGCGCATAGTCATATTCCATCTGTTGTATTCATCTAAGTTACTGATGAGAGAGGGCAAAAAGAAAAAGAATAGCCAGACAGACATCAGAGTAGTGTTGTTTTCTGTGACCTTTCTTTGTTAGTTCATTTTTCATGCATTTGGTATAAATAAGCATGGATATATATTATACACAATGATTGTTTTCTTATTTCTTGTCATTGCTGCCATTTTCTTCATTTCTTCCATGTAATTCGTTATAAAGAAACAACATCAGAGGCAATTTTAGCAGCAGCAGCAGCAGCATCTAAGGTTATACAGTTTCACTATATGCATGGATGGATTAGGAATGTAGCAGGCTGCAATAGCCATTATATATACAGAATTCTGTATATCAGTTATGTACTAGTATTGTCATACAGTAATCAAATTCTTCCTCTAATTTGTGTAGGGGAAGATTCTGTCTGTGAAAAAAAGAGATGTCAAGTCCTCAACAGCAAGTACAGCATTCCAGTATAAAAAGTAAAGAAAACAAGGCCATTAGCTTTGATTGTGAGTTTAGCATGTCACGGATATTTTGATTGTGAGTTTAGCATGGTGCTTAGCTGGTCAAACAGTCTGATGAGTTTAATTAAAGATCCTCATAATACAGCAGTATGTTTCCCGGATTTGACAATCAACAACAAATAGCCTAAATCAAAGCATTCCTGGATCCAACAGTATTCAGATACTTTGCTCCAAACTCCAAAGACCCTTGTAGAAGGGATAAAAGTATCAAAGAATCAATCTGTCACCTGTTCTTCCCTGGGAATAATATCACCTTACTCACTCTATACGAACTCGGGCTTACTTGTTTGCTCTGAGAATGTAATGCAAAGTCGGAGATTCGATCAACGATGCAAAGTCGGGGAACTCAAAGTCGTAGACTCCGAACTACGCTAATATCTTAACTGAGGTCCTGGACTTGAATTTTTAGGTGACTGCATCATAAAAGCTAAGCAAGTGATCATAAAAAGTAGCAATATCAACAAGGAAACACACGGTAATAGTGCAGTTAATATACTTGATCACGAATTCATGATACTACACAAAGAAAATACACTGGAATTAGCCGAAACAATGAACACATTTATTTCAAAGTCACTACTCATTACTGTAGGGAAGTTAAACGTGGTAATGCAGGAATTGAGGAGAGTCTAAAGTGCTTAATTAACCTGACAATGGTATACTTCCTCACACTACCATATTACTTAGTTTTTCAGGTAAAAGGGTGAATGATATAAAAGATGTTGAGTTGGTTACTATCTTACTAAGCTGCCCGCAAAACAAAAGAAAAATCTTAATGAAAGAGACAGAAAGTCCAACACATTCATGAAATACGCAGAAACTTGATCCTGATTTTTGCAAGTTCTTCTATATTTGCTGTGAGTCAGAGTCTGTGAGCCAGCTACTTGCAAGAAAACATATCTGAGATTGTGTCAACCAATGAATTTGTAACTTTTGGTATTACTCTTGGATAATACATGTATATTCAGTGATGTAGAAGAAATAGGAGACACTTGCATGTTAAAGTTCAACTCTAGCCGACTGCTCAACAAGGATTCACTCTCTTTTTTTTTCTCTAATACGCATTGTCCGACAATGAATCGGCTGCTTACATTGGCCGGCAATATAATGTAAGCCGACTAAAAAAAATAAACCTCCCTTGGCTGCCTATATATACCCTACCATACCACAACACATATTCACAAAAACATAGCTTACCTTAGCTTTTGAGTTAAACTTCAATCGATCTCTTTTAGCCTTTACCTACACGCCTGTTTTAGAGAGTTTGTTTAGCTTAAGAGCATCATGATGAAAATCAAGGGAGTTTTGTTCACTCTGTTGCTTCTTGTCTCTGCTGTGAATTCTCAGACCCAACATCCTTTCACCCATATGTATCAATTCGGAGATTCGATCAACGATGTGGGAAACTTAATTAGGGAGAATTCACAAACCGGAGGACCTTACGCACGACTTCCCTACGGCAAGACCGTTGGTGGGCCCACGGGCAGAGCATCGGATGGTCACCTGATTGTCGATCACCTGGCAGACCACTTCCACATACCACATCTACCTCCATACTTGGCGGTTAGAGACGAAAAGGCGGACTCTAGACATGGTGTAAACTTTGCAGTGGCTGGATCAGCGGCCCTTTCCCCAGACCAATTGGGACACCTACGTGTCCAACCTCATGGGTCAACCACCTCATTGAACGTGCAGCTAAACGAGTTCAAAGTGCACCTCGGATATGTGTGCCATGCAAATTCAGACTGCATAGCTC
>ONZK01005092.1:9710-21557 GCA_900322385.1 Pharnaceum exiguum | reverse complement strand
CTTTGTAGATGTCCGTAACGCATATTCGCTTAAGCCTTAAGCAAATGTCACTGCGCACTCTGTCTACTCGGGGCAATGGAATTTAATTTTTCCTCTCACTTTCTTTTTATTGTTCAACTCATTACCCTTGGGTCATTCTGGAATGAAACTCTTAAGATAAGCCTCTTAAAAAAAAAACTATTAGCTCTTATTGGATTCAAGCTCCGATATTCATACAAGCTACTAAGAACATGTGCAATGGTTTGCTGTAAAATAGTGTTTGCCCTATGTGACATGTATTCCAAGGGTGTTTACCATTACACATGGTCTATGAAAGTGGTTTGGGCGGAATCCAAGACCAAGAAGTTGCTCTCTCACAAAGTTCTTTAACTCTTTTGTTTATTTATGTCTCATGTTCTATTTGTATCTTTCTCCTAAGCCACATTTTCATTTTTTTATGTATCAATAATAAAAGTGTTATCCCAAAAAAGATGCTTACCATTACATGAATTAAAACATAGACATGGCACATTTAAACATGATCATAAATCTCGACCAGTGTCCATGCCTTAATAGGCCTTTGGATGTTAAGAGCTTGCCTAAATTGTAGAAGATTGAAGTAATGGTACCCGAAGAAATTATTATATTACTATCGGACTTTCAACATACTGGTATAAGGTTTTAAAATGCGAACGCGGTCGGTGTAACGGAATTGGGAGGTTGCGGGTGTCACGTAACGGATAACGACCATCGCATAATGAACTTTGAAAGGGGTTTTCTAATATATATACTTATTAATCAATTTTTTTTCACAAAATACCTATATTTTATCACTAAACATATTTGTACCAATCATAAATAGCTAATATAGTGCTAGAGTGGTAAGATATAATGATAATATCTAATTAATATGCAAAATAAATGAGTTTCTGGGTTTTAGAAAAAAGGGGTTACATAACCGACTGTCGCGTCAGGGCCACTTCAAAACAAGTTACAAAGCGGTGTCCCACCGCAGTAACGGCCGGATTTAAAAACCATGATTGTTATACAATTAATGCCCCCATAATTGAGTTGAATGGTAAACAAAGATTAATGCCCCCTTGACTGATTTCTACCGAAAGAAGTACTACCCCCGTTCTTTAACTTGCTTCTTATTTCCATTTTAGGGTGTTCTTTAACTTTCTTCTTCTTTCCTAATAAAGCCTCTTTTTTTGGGTAAATTTACTATACTAACCTTACCACTTCACCCATATTACTTTGAAATACCCTCACATTCCCCCTGCTTGTGGGCATTTTAGTCTTTAAATCACCAAAAACAAATGTCGTTAAAATATGTGCCTTTTCCAAACAAGAAGCAAGTTAAAGAACGGGAAGGGTAATACATTACCTACCCCTCATAACCTCATAAAATTAAACACTCTTTTTTTATAGTAGAAAAATAAACTTATAAAATTATAACTTTATTTAAAGCAAAAAAGAGAACAAATCTTTTAATGATATTTAGAATGTAAGTAATAGAATATGTCGTATACACATTCTTTACTCAAAGTTTTTTTTGAGTAAAAAGAGAGAGTTGCTCAAGTGGTAGAGAGTACACTCTCAACCCATAAGGTTGATTCTTACCGGCCTCAGTGCCTCCCTTTAAACTAAAAAAAAAAGTTTTTTTGAGTAACAAAAATATGTATTGTACAAAAGAAAAGAATAGTCAACTTAAAAACACACACAAGATATTCATGACCCGATATTTTTCACCTCACCGAACAATGACTCTTCGGAAACCTTCCAGTCACAGTCTATCATCCTTTGGACTGTAAATGAAGTCCATCCACAATTGACAATCCACTATACATGGCAACATCACATCACAGTAAAACACTAAAACTAGACATCCTAGGGGCATTATCGTAATCTTTCATCACGCTTCCAGCTTTTACCGTACACGAGGTTTCCCTATATGGGGGCATTTCCCGCTTCGTAGTCTCCACTCTCTCTCGTCAGTCTTCACTCCTCCCTGCAACACTACTATAACTAGCACTGCACTCACCAATACCAACTCACAACCCACTCTTCCCACTTTTCCAGTTTTCTGTTTTCTGTTTTCTCTCCCCACTAATAAAAACAAGGAACAAAACCTTTAACCTTAAACAGAAATAATAATAACTCTTTTTTTTTTCAAGTTTCTAGAATTCTCTCTACTTAAACTAAACCCCAGCCTTCTCTTTTTCTCATTTTACAAACCAAGCGAAATTCTTTGATCGTACGAAAACAGAAAAGGTTAGAAAACTTTCCAGTTTTAGAAAGTTTGTCATTTTGCGTTTCTATTAAACAATCTCATTGTCACTTACTCACATTTTTTTGTTTATGTTTGTTTGTTTCACAGTTTGCTGGTTGAAGAAGCCTCAGAATTCTCAAAGTACTAAAGTGAGTTTTTTCTTTTTTCCTTTTCCTTTTCCTTTTATTTGTTGTTGGAGAAATGAGAACTTAGCTTCTTAATGCAATTATGCCTGCTATTATGTTTTTTTTTTAGAAATGAGTTTTCGCCAAATAAAAAGTTAGAAGATGATATGCAAATGTGACCTTTTGACATTTTTTTTTTGGTGAATGTTGAGAATTGAGGACTTGCTAGTTGCCAACTTGTAAATGGTACACCCGGGTGTAACATGCTACACCCTAGGCGTCCTCCCTAACAACACAAAAATTGTGTGAACCTGTTTCATATATGAGACTGTGTTTTTAGTAATGACCCCTCGGGTAAATATTAATGACCCCTCTACGGGTTCACACAAATTTTTCTCCCCAAATAAACTCAATATAAAAGCTGATATGTTCTTACGTGAATACAAAAGGGAAGGTGTACAGTGTTAAGTGCTACTATATCGGGCTTACGATATAATTTGGCGTAGCTTCATAGAGCATACTTGTGGATTTGTATTGATTTGTGAGTGTGAGTGTGTGACATTGTTTTGAAGTTAATTATTCCAAAGATTGTTTGCTAAATTGTGCCCATAGAAGTCGCCGGTGGCCTGATTATGTTGCTGTTGTTTTCCCTGATTAATGACCTTGTGATGTGTTTTATTTGTGGGGAGAGTCACTTTTGAGAAGCCAATTTTGAAGCTCATGTAGATGAGTTCAAGTAATTGCATTTGTAACAGTTGAGAAACATGTAATGTGCATTAGTAAGATGTATTTGAACGGTTTGTGGTGGTTATGATCGGCGTGTTGAGTAATGTTAGCATTTTTCTTGAAGGTAATAATAATGAGGTTTACTTACTATGGTTAATGGTGAGCGAGCAACAAGAGGGAATGAGTGTGGGTAAGAAAAGGTAGTTGGTTCTCACGGTCTTGACAAATGGGTAGGAGCTTTATTGAACAATGGGATAATTGGTGTAGTTAGATGTGTAATAGGTTATTTGACATGGATTCTTCTTCTAGGTTCTTTGACATACTAGTGTATCCTAGTTCATATGTTGAATGATCATGTCGCGTTGTTCATGTGAATTTCTGCTTCTTTGTGGTTCTTGTTTGGATTTTTCCTTTGCCTTTCCCGAAAGAGACATATGAGTAAGTTATTTTATGTTTGAGGTAGTTGTCTGGTGAAGACACCACCATTAAGGGCGCGTGGTTTTGGAGCTGTGGCCTTAGCACCAAGTTAAAGTTACCGAAGCGAGTGTTATCGATGCTCTTATTTTAGAACATTTATAGCTTGTCCTGTATTTTGTGATTTTCTGGTTGCTTGGCGTTCTTTGCTACAAGTATCCGTGGCTTTGAACAACTTTTGGCCTGTAATGAAGTTTGGATGTGATATGGGATTTAAATCGTCGTCAAATTTATATAAAATCAATGTTTACAGTCCTTGTATTTTATTTGAACGTGTATGTCTAATGGCTACATGATGCAATTATGCATTAGTGTTCTGGCGTCCATTAGGCGAGGAACTCTTTTGTGGGTTATACTCCTGCTATGATTGTAATACCACTGTGAAAACTACCTCCATCTACTTACTGGATTCAATCTGCTAATACTCCGATGATTATTCTAGGATGGCTTACTGTCACTTCAATACCACTGAGTGGGTTTACCAATGAAAGTCTTCTTCTAACTCTCATGTAGACTTTTTTTGTTTGTTGGATGATGCTTTTGTATCGCATACATTGAAGGATTTTTTATCATATATATATGACGAACAGCTGCATATGGGAACTCTGACATTTTCTGCTTCAGTAATAAAATCTTTATCACTTTTTCATATAAGCTATAAATGGTTTGATTTTGAGTGCATAATCATTTACACTGTTTTTGGAACTCTGAATCACCGTGTAAGTACTCCCGGCAAGTTTACGGGTACGATACTGGATTCTCGTGTAGATGCTGAGTGGAAGCATTATGATTTTGTGCTAATATTTGAGTTTATTCTTTTAGTGACTAATTCAAATTATGCGGTATTCTCTGTCTTTCATCTTTTCTTCAATTTGGCATCCGATGTTTGTGCTATTACTTAATAGTTTGTAGTTGGCCAATACTTACTTCTTTGAGCTACATCTGTTGGTTATTAGGATGGGAGCTGGGAGAAAGACGGAAACGGTTGTACTGCAGAAGCATCCGCCACCGCAGTGGAATTCAAATATTAACCCTTCTAGTGCTAGGAACCTTCCGAAGAAAGACCTTGCAGGCTGTATCTTTGGGTGCAAGAACTCTACTTTTAAGGAATGTTTATTTAAGCAACTCTTTGGTAAGGTGTCCAGTTTATTTCTTCTTTTCTTCGATTCATTTCATTTCATGTGTTAATGTGGCTTATCCCTGTGTATATTTCTAATTTCTTCAACAGGTTTGCCAGGTCCACATTTTAAGTATGTACAAAATGTGATGCCAGGGATGCCATTATTCTTATTCAACATGTCTGATCGTAAGCTTCATGGTATCTATGAGGCTACATCTGCTGGGATGTTGAATATCAATTCGCAAGCTTGGACATTGGAGGGTGAAGAAACTACTCCTTTCCCTGCTCAGGTAGATGTTTCTTTTTCACTTGCACTTTTCTGCCTACGCGACGAAGGTAGAGGTTTAACTTTGCTTATCCTCATTCTTTTTAGGTCCGTGTGAAAGTGACACAGCAGTGTGAACCATTGACCGAGGACCAGTTCCAGCCTGTCATAGAGGCCAATTATCGTCTTTCTGTACCACACTACTTCTGGTTTGAGCTTGACAAGACTCAGACACAGAAACTGATTGCTCTGTTCTCTGCCTCTCCAGTTAGAAGAACTGTAGCACCTAATCCTACACCAAAGTGGGGAAATTTATTTAGGCAGACAATTCAGTCAGTTTCTTCTGCTTCTCATAATGAGAGACCAACTTCGATCAGTGTGCAGTCAAATTGCAGCTCGACAGGGGACGGTAGCAACGTACAAGAAGGAACCTCATCCTCTCAGATGAAATCATGGAGTTCTTTGTTCAAAAGTGAAGACTCTTCTCCAAAAGATCAGAAGAACTTATCACAAACAGACTTGGAAATTGATATCTCTTGTCAAAATCAGTTCAGTACGTTCTGGGATTCCTTGAGTCCTCCATGTTCTCCTGGGAAAGAAACTGAACGGTCTGAGGAGCAGTTTATGGAAGACACTACAAACATTTTGAATGATGGAGACAATACAAAGACAATGTTTTCAGATGAAAATGTCTCCGAAGAGTCAAACATGGAGTGGGACTCTTCACTGGAGCTAGCAGATACTCCTTCAAATGCAGTGACACAGGAGTACAACCACACAACATCTAGAATATGCAGCGAAGTGTCCAATTGTTCGACCTTGTCAGGTTATCTTGATTTGGAAGTTAACGCTTTGAGGGATGTACCATTCCTTGGTGATGCTAATGCTAAAGTTGGTGATGCTATTGCTGAAAGTGCACGTTTTTCTGAAGAAATGATTTCGCTGATGAACTCAACAAACCTGGAGTCAGTTCTAATGAAGGTATTGCTCCTATGGTTTTTAGTTCCTTCATTATGTCAAGTCATTTTGCTAATTGTTTTGCTGACCTTTTTTTTTTGCGAAAGTTGATACAAACAATTGGGGAAATGAAGTCATTCCAGTTGAGTCAAGAACAGAAAATTCAATACTTGGAGCTTGAACTGGTAAGATTCTCAGTTCTTTTTCATAAATCTGCAAAAGCCACTCACTGTACCAATGTGATGTATTTATCTATCATCAGCATTTCACCATTGTACATATGCTGGTGCTATGCTCTAACATATTTTGTTTGCATGCATAGGATTCTATTATATGCTGTTGACTCTTGTAAAATTATTTGACTGTCTTATGGTTACTGTGGCATGAACTCAGTCATGGGAAGTATCTTGCTGAAACTTCCAGTTTCAGTCTTCTGAATTACGTAGATGTAGAGTGCTGAGTGCTCTGCCAATTTTGCTTGTTAACCTCCTCTCTTCTAATTTCATATCTATTTGCAGGCGGATTCTAACAAAAAATTCCATGAACTGCAATATGGTAGTGAGAAATCCGGGCATTCGTTGGCCTTTTCTTCTGAACATGTCAAGTCAAGAAATTCTGTAGATTCAGTGAAATCTGTACTTTTGGTTGGCGGTTTTGATGGCTCCTCATGGTTGCCAGATTTGGACTCATATCTGCCTTGTAAGGATGTGATGGAATCTCTTCAACCAATGGGCTCTATCCGCTCATATGCTTCTGCAGTAGTGCAAGATGATTTACTTTATGTTCTAGGTGGTGGATATGGTACATCGTGGTATAACACAGGTTGAGGTTACTGTAATTTTCCCCTCCATTTTTTTTAGTATATATATGTATTCCAGTTTGCGACATTTTGGTGGTGTTTGACGTTCATCAGTTTATTCTGATATTAAATTTTGCACTTTGGTGTAGTTGAATCGTACAACTTCAGTAGCAATGAGTGGATGAAGTGCCCTTCCTTGAATAGACCCAAGGGGAGTTTGGCTGCTGTCTGTTTAGGTGACAGGATATTTGCTCTTGGGGGAGGAAATGCAACTGAGTGCTTTTCTGAGGTTGAAATGCTTGACCAGGGCATGAGCAAATGGATAGTCTTCAGGTCAATGGTGGATAAGGTACGTAAATCTCTTTTGTTTTTCAAGTGAGGCTCTGCTATGTAACTATGTTCTACAAGTAGTTCAAGGATTTTTTTCCCTTTGTTTTTAAGCGATTTGCCCCAGCTGCTGCTGAGTTGAACGGTGCGCTGTATGTTGTTGGTGGATATAATGGAAATGAGTACCTGAAGTAAGCTATTGAACTCTAATCCTGTCCTTGTTGTCATCCTAATATCCCCCTCCCCCCTCTTTCCATTATTGATCTCATATATGATACATGCATTCTGAGACTTGTGCTTTTTCTTTGTCGAAGATTGTTGTGAACTTCAGTAACTGCAAATCTGCCATTGTCGGAACATTTGTACACTAATGGTCCTCTCTGTCCCCTCTATAGAGTTTGCATTTCATACTGGGATTGCAGGCCCTTACTGAGTTAGGATTTATTTATCCTGATGCAGAGTTTATCATAAATTTTAATATATGGCAGATTACTTGTGATTTTCTTTCATTGGAAAAAATGGAAGAAGCCTCACTTCCCAATTACTGAAGAAATGGTGCAGTGCACTCCACACTCCACAGTCCAATCATTTGGCAACTGGCTAACTATTGCACAAAGTGGTCTATGTGTATTTGTATGTTTGCTGTGGCATGGAATCAATTATCATTCTTGAAGCCAATGTAATGACGCAAGAAATGAAATATAGTGATGTGGTTGCGATTTTTTTTTTGATTACTTTGTTGCTCTGCATTGCTATAAAACACATGGGAGAAGTTGGAGTTCTCTGTAATGTCTGTTCCGTGCTTGTTCTGATATGTTTCACTGGGATATGTTACATTTTCATTCTCGTCATCATGCCTGTCTGTTTGGTTCAACTGAAACAATTGGGTTTTAAAATCTTATTGTTGGGATATATTCATTTTCTGTACGGCTTGCAGGTCCATGGAAAGACTTGACCCCCGTGACTATTCATGGACCAAAATGAGGAGCATGAACTCTAGTAGAGGATGCCACTCTTTGACTGTGCTGAATGAGAAGTTGTGAGTCTTCTTATCCTTATTTAGTATATTGTGATGAAAGAAATGTATGCCTTATTGTTCGAAAGTCAACCTCATCTTGCCTTATTGGCTTCGCAAGGATTTTATGATAGACTATAAATAGTGTGCTTGCAAGGACCCTAGTACTTGGGGCCTTGGTGGTGGACAGGAAATTAGGCAAAGTTGTTCTGTCGCCACACAGCAGTACTTGCTGATAGTCTTGCTTCTAATCATTGTCATCATGGTCATTCCTGCACCTGCAAGGCCTCTATTATTGCTGGGTAGGGGCCAGATGTATGCTAAAAGCCATCTCTTCCTCCAAGAACTTCTTACCAGTTTCTGGCATGCAATAATTAGAAAAGTCTCTTGACGGCAGGGTCTCCCAACACGAGCTCGAGCAAAAAACCTTACCTCTGAAATAAGGCTTGGGTTGTTTAACACTAATATGTTATCTTGGTCTCTAATATACAATTTGAAACGAGTAATACAATGATTTACTTGCTACATGGTGCAGAACATTAAAGTTTCTGGTGTCACTATTGTCACCTTCTACTTCTTTATATATATAAAAATAATCCTTATGCCCTGTGGCCGATGCTTGTGACTGCTCCTTAAGCCTGCATGCAGCCCCCTCCCTCTTTGACCCCCAGCTGGATAATGGTTATATTCTGTTACCTATTCCTTCTTCTTTTTTTGGTTTATTTTTCTGTCTGTTTTATTGTTGTTCCAAGGGGCTTTGCAAATTGTTTGTTTGTTGGTTTGCTTTTTTTTGGGAGGTAAAGTTTCACATTTTGTAATTAGATCCAATGGGTCCATAGATTTCTTTGTTATGCTGTGGTTTCGACTAATATGAATGGTGAGATGGGAGGAAGCTTCTTCTGGTCTCCATCTTAATCGTCTTCGTTTCACAGGTATGCTATTGGTGGGTATGATGGAGCTCAAATGGTCCCAACAGTTGAAGTATTTGAGCCTCGTGTTGGTTCATGGATGATGTCAGAGCCCATGAAATATGCCAGGGGATATCTGGGTAGTGTGACGCTTGGAAACAAGATATATGCGCTAGGAGGGATGCAAGAAAATGAGGAAATTTTGGATACGGTAAACACTTCATATAACCTTTTCTACATGTTTATTCTCCTGAGAGAACAATATTGGTTCCCTAAGCCACACAGTCTGAAAAATATACATCTAGTAGAATTGTGAATTGCTGGAACTGTCATTGATGTTGCATATAATGCAAACTTGACTTGACGTTTACCTCTCTTATTCTGTAAACTTGGTCACAAGTTTATGCACTTGTGGCTTGATAATCAGTGTGGGCTCTGTTTCATTTCTTCACAGCAGACTAATTTTGATTATACACTCTTTAGTACTAATCTGTTAATTTTTTTTCTATGGGTGGCAGGTGGAATGTTATTCTGAAGGTGAAGGATGGCACCTGACTGACCTGAAAACTGTGGGGAAGAGATGCTTCTTTTCTGCAGTTGTCGCATAACTTAACTTGTGAGAATGTGAGATTTAGATTTTAACTATCAAAAGAAAATGGGTGTATATGTATTTAGTTAACTGTTGACGGGCATGACTCTGCACTGCTGATACACTAACGGAAGGTCAAACTTGGTAGGGTGTCTATAAACATAGCTTTTGCGCTTTAGGCCTTCTTAGAAGCAACTAAAACTGTGTAAGCTTTTGATCTCCATGGTCATTTGATCGCTGATGACGAGTGTAACTGTTGGAAATGCATGAATCTAGAATTTTCGATTGCCTATTCTCAGCTTCTAATATTGCACTGTTGGCTTTTGTTTATTCGTACGTAACACCCAATTCCGTTCAATTATTATAGGCATGCCATTATTATACATGCAATTTTTACTTTGATTTTGGAATAATATGAGAACGACATAATATGAGCACCCAACATTTCTTTTTGAATTTTGGGAACGATTCACTTCAACGCCATTGCTTCACCATACGGCATACGCTCTCAGAATGTCCATGAAGAATCCTGAGAATGCTGTCTGGATCCAGTAATAATAATTGAAATAAGATATTGCGACAATCGCGAAGTGCCAATCAATCCAAAGACCTAATACTAAGAGAAGAGGCACAGAATGAAGCTTTATAAAAGAATATCATATTTTTGATCCTAATAATCAAATTCAAATGGTGTTCAACCGTTGTCCACATTTAAACATCTGTTACAGCAGATATGGGAGATGGTGTAAACCACCAAGATGTATAAGGAGCTTTCATCTAACTTCAACTGCAAGCTCGGCTAATCGCAGAGGCAATTACTTAATTGAGACCATGAAATGATGGCAAAACCGCAATCAGGGGATCACCGTAACCAACAGCATCTGCAGAAATCACAGATGCGTAGTATTAGGAGGATTGTGGATGGAGAACAAGGACCAGAAAGTGCAATACTCTAGGAAAATTCTTTCAGTTGACAAAAATCTCAGGTAATGAAACTATGAAAGGTTTGAACTACGAAAAAATTAGAGAAAAGGTAAAGGTACAATGAAAGTACCACCAATAAACATACCTCCGTCATCAAAGAGCAGCTTCAAAACTTCACCAGTTACATTTGCCTGGTCAAATATTAAACTGTTACTTGTAGGTTTTTGATTTTACAAGAACTAAAAATAGGGCAATGAGGAGAAGTTGGCTCACCTTTACAGGAATCTCACTGCCAAACTGCTGGATGTAGCCAATCACTTTTCCCTCTTTGATAACATCGCCCTGGGATAGAGTAGAAAAGCTTTCTGTTGTCAGTAGTCAGTACGGGAAAAATAGTCGAGTCTCAAGCAGAGGATAAATTACATTACCTGGTTACAAAGAGGAGGTAGCTTTTGTCCCTTCCTTGTTCTTCCCCTTCGGAATACTCCCACCTAGAAGAGAAGAGGACAGAATTAGATACAGCAGTCACGTAAACAAGGGAAGGCAAACAGTGGAACACATACAGTTGGGGATGTCAGCAATTCAAATCCGCGAACTCCAGATGCTTCCAAGGCAGCAAGCTTATGCGATACTGCAGAGGACGCACTCGCAAATGGATTGGGTTTTTCAGAAGAGGGTTTTGGAGCAGATGTTGACGGTATTGTTGAAGTGGATTGAACCACTGGTTCAGATTGAACCGGTGAATCTATGGGTGCAGGGGCGTGGACACCTCCGATATTTCTCTTCAAATGCATCTCAAAGTCTCCAACCTATCAAAAGTTGCAAAGATTAGCAAAAAAGGCCATCAGAGATGGTATTAGCATGACCAGAAGTAGAATCTACATCTACTAACTTATTATATGCCCTATTCTTGAACTGTTACAAAACCAAGTCGCAATACTGTACAGATGCTATTGGGAGAAAAGTCCACCTTCTCACATATGGTGAACTTCAAACGAGTTATTTCCTCAAGGAGGCAGCATCAGCCCTCAGATACACACAAGGGGCGTCAGCTTCACAGATTTTTTTTTGATGGAAAGGGGGTGTCAGCTTCACAAATTTGATATGATCTCTAACATGATTCTAAGAGTCATGTCAACATATGAATATGAGACACTTTAAAACTTAATAGAAACATCAGGATAATATGTCTAACCTTCAGCTGCAATTCAGCAACGTTGGTCTCGTCGCAGACCTCCAATACCAATGCCTGGGTCAAGAATATAAACCATCTTAGAGAGGCAACAGTGATCCGATATTTATTATTACTTAAAAAGGTAGGACATGGGCACATGGCCCTCTTTTAGAGAGGTCAAAGTCAACTTGCC
>ONZK01005087.1:13125-23337 GCA_900322385.1 Pharnaceum exiguum | reverse complement strand
CCTAATATATGTGCAGATAAAGAGAGGAACTTTTTTGATATTAATCAACAAATAATACTCACAAAATATATAACAGTGGCTAATGATAATTATGATAAAACTGATATGAACAATGACAAGATAGAGATAGATAGTTGTATTAAACTCTCAAGTTTTAAAGGCCTCAACCGCACCAAACTCAATAGCTTAACACACCTTAGTTAGATAACCGTCAGATTATCTATTAAGGACTTTCCTAACCCCCTCAAGAGTACAAGCTCACAAGCTCAATTACAGTTTTGGAAAAACTGATAAAAAAACTAGCATAATGCCTAATATTCAACAACTACTACAACTGAAGGCTAGTGAATGTATTTATAGGCAAATAAAGAAGGCTGCAACTAGGTTTATTCATCAAGGGCTGAGATGAAACTTGGTAACTGATGGAGTAGATGGGCACACGTGCAAGGGTAGGAGATTCTCTGTGGAGAGGAGCCGTTGTGCTGATCTGGTGACAGCCTGGTCAGTCTTTGCAGGAGAGACTCCTTTGTGGTCTTGCTGGAAATGAAGTTATGGAAATAACGGATGTATTCCTTGTGGTCCAACTAGCAAGCAATGTGAGACAATGGTTGCATTCTCCTCATGGTCCAGCCAGCAAGTGGGGTTGAATTCTAGTGGCTGTATTTCCTTGTGGTTCTTCGTCACATGTTGGCTGAGTATGTTGTGGCACATAGACAATCAGTCTAGTCTCAAGAAGATGATGTACACACATAGGTAGCCTTGTTATGATAATAAATGGGATTTGATTGATGCTAAAAATGTGATTTATGTCACTAGGACCATGTTGATAAAAGAGTGAGTTCGAGGGCATGCTAGAGTGAAATAAAGCCACGAAGGCTTCTGCATCACCGTATATCTACACATACAAAACCAAACTATAGAAGATTCAATCCCCATGAACAAATCCAAATATTACTTGTAACCAAGTCACTGCACAAGTCAACTCACCAGCAACAACAAGCCAACATCATAACAACAAGCCAAATAATGTAATCACATAACTCCAAAGGATCACAGTGTTGGGTTAGCTTTCTAGATTCAACCAAAATCAGTAATACTCCGAGCATACGACCAATCCAATAAGCCCGAGTTTAAGTACGGGGTGAACCTCACACAATTAACCCATAAACTTTATATTAACGCCAAAACTAATCTCCAATATTAATTGGGAAAATTTGATGAAAATAATCCCACATTTGGGATATAGAATGAAATTAATCCCACCTTTTCACTATCACCCCAAACTTTCATGGGTTTCAAACAAAATTAGTTTAAGTCAAACGGTAATGTAACTCTGTCAAACTATTATGGAGTTGATGGTTCATAAAATTAAAAAGTCATTAAATGAAAATTATTTGCAAGATATGAACAACTTCACATTGTCAATCAAATCAGTACCCAAACTTCTATCATATTCTTTATTATTCAATCATCACTCATCGTCTGTCTACCAAAAATCATCACTCATCGTCTTCTCATTCACTTCTATATACTACTCTTTATGTTCTTCAATCAAGCTCCATCCTAACATCTTCACTGTAACATAACAAGCTAGCAACATTAAAATGTAATTAGTAGTATTGAGTACTGACAGCACCTGTTCCTTTTTTAGTTAACTCCGCTTTTGTACCGTGCTATTGAAATCATAGCATTTGAGTTGAAGTTTTGAAGCTTAATGATGGCTGATCAATGAATAAGAATTAGCTATAATACAGATAGAGTACTTTATGTCAGTGAATAGATAGAGCTATATTAAATATAATATTCCCGTCTGTTCTTTCTCCAATTGATGAGAAGTTTTTATTCCCGTCTGTTGTCAAAACAACCGACGGGAAGTTAAAACTTTATGTTAGTTTTTACAAATCCGCCATTAATTAGGAGATGTGGACTTGGCTTTTTGTACATCTTAAGATACATTGGTTACAAACTAACGTTAATCCATCATGGTCATCATGTGCAACTTGTGACGTCTCGTAAAAGTAATTGACTAATTAAGGACAAAATTATGTTTTGATCAAATGAGAGGCATATAACACCAAACACCCATGTCAGTTCTATTAACCAACATCAATCACAGTTCTCAAAGCTAGCATGAGCTTAAGTTCAATTATTGGTTAACTAGATCGGAAGAACTAATATCAAGGCAATAAGAGCCCAATTCAATCAAACAGTTCCATGAAATAAAATATAATAAAATATAGAAGCTACTAAGAAAGAGAAAGAGATGGAATTGAATGGGTTTGAAATTTTGCTAATGGAGGAGAATTGAGTATTGTACGTCCATTAAAGTCTTTATCTCTCCCATATTGGAAGTTTATTTTTCTTTTATTTTTTGTACAAGAAAAGAAGCTGAAACTGTGGAGAAGATTGAGTGGTCTTGGGGTGAGAGCCATGGGAGAGTTCGTCTTTTGCGGTTGAAGATGACAGAGAGTGTTAGTGATGCTTTGTTTTTAGTATTGTTGGAGGTTTGGTTTGGTTCTAGAAAAAAAATGTAGACCTCATAGGCAGAGAGGTAGAAAGAGTGCTAGCGAGCGAGAGAGCTGAGAGGGATTATTTTTGTCATTGATCTAACGGAAGATACTAACACCGTTTGACATAACTAGTTTTGTTTGACATCAATTAAAGTTTGGGGTGCTAATATTAATAGGAAAATGTGGGATTAATTTCATTCTATACCCCAAAGGCGGGATTATTTCAATCAAATTTTCCTATTAATTGAGAGAATTTTATATCGAATAGAAAATCCAAATTTAATTCCAAATTAAAAGAAAAATCCGCTGAAAACATAAAATAGGCCAAAAACACACCTTAGCATTCAATTATGGCCAAAACTCAACCCATCAATATGAAAAAGTGCTCACAAGCTCGAAAACCATGGAAATAAGTAGTCACATGACCATTTTTGATCCAAGGCAAGGGCATATAGGGTTTTTTTAAGTGAGGGGAAAACGGGCTGAGCCAGCCCCACACGTGGGATGGGTTGTCGGTTTTCCGATCCAATAATTCTCAGTTCCTTCCTACTTTTTTCTTTCTGTCTTTTTTTTTATTAAAAGGGATTAAGAGATAACTACTATTAAACGGTCCAATGAGATAAGGGAACATGGCTAGTGCATTGTGGGTATATGGAGGTTTTGGGTTCAAATCTTCACCTACACAATTCAACCCATTTTGCATTTACCAAATAACTCAAAACATTTTTTGACTTCAACACCTAATTTTTGTTTAAAAAAATACATATTATCATTTCCGCAAAATCATTTTCTAAGATAAATAATAATTCTCAAATCAGTTTTAAAATCCATAATTTTATATTTAAATAATTTTAAATATTCGGGGTATTATTGCGGATGCCATGATAAATTCTTGTGCACAACGTTCGATCAAGTAATTAGTTTAGTTACGAGGACATAACTTCTTAAAAATGGGGGGTACATTGCACTATAGCTTCGCTCATTAGTTCATTTGTATAAGGTTGTATATTTAGTTACATTACATTAATACATGCACTTTAAGCCTCATTTTCAATTTGTATGCACAAAAAGTAATGACAACACTCATTGCAAAAGTTTATCACATCTCCTTTATATATAGTTTCTTACTTCCTTTTATTCGAATGGTTTTAAGCTTCGAGACAAAGCTTCTTTTAAGGGGGGAACATTGTAACCCCCTAATTTTGCCTATGATTTTTTAGTTTCTATATTAAAAATGAAAAAAGAAATGAAAACTCAAAAACTTAAGGTGCTATTGGGATCGTTTTGATTTTGAGTTTTTTTTCTAAAATAAAAACCAGAGTTTCTGGAAACCAGAAAAAGTGGTTTTCAAAATTCTGTTGTCAGTTTTGAAAATTATAACAAGATATAACATGCCAAAAGTTTTAATTTCAAAAATAGCTTCATTATTATCACCTAGTTGAAAAAATTTGAAAACCAAAAAGCCGAAATTTTAGTAAATCCTTTCCTTGATTTTTCTCTTTTCCCTCTTCTTTTCCACGTTTTTCCTCACTTTCCCTTCCTCGCCACCCGTATTCCTCAAACTAAACTTCGACGGATCCAAAATTAATCCGTAAGTAGCATCCGTTTTCATATCAGAGATGAACAAGACTTCTTGATATCAGCACGTACATCAAGCATTAGAAAAAAATACGGTTCTAGTAGAAGAAACGGTAGCAATAAGAAACGGCCTCAACAAATGTATTGAGCTTGAGGTACATCGAGTCATTATAGAAGGAGATTGCGAAGCTGTCATCTATTCTATGCAAGGAAGGATTAGAAAAACCGCGGTCAATCTCAAGTATAATTGAAGACTCTAGCCAATTCGTGGCGTGTTTGGATATAATCAGTTTTGCGCACACTTATTGGGAAGGGAATAGAGCGGTGGATTGTATGGCCAATTACGAATCAACAAGTCTTTTGTACACCGGGTGTACCCGTACACCGGGTGAATTTATAACTAATTATAAAGGGACTGACTAATGGTATGAAAAATGTGACTAGTGATATTTGTTGAAATGCTTTGCAAATACACCAGGTGTACCTAAGAATTAAAATTACGAATTCAACATACCTCTTGGTCGGGAGATTGGATTATATTATTGAAAAAATTGTAAAGAACTACCTAATAAAACATGACTTTTGTAAGAAATTACCTAATGAAAACTTTTTTGTATGGAACTATCTAATGAAGAGGTCAATTTGGTCAAACGATACCAAAGCACATGAAGTTCCAGAAATACCCTTACTGATAACATGTGCCCCTCACATGATCCCTCTTGCCACACCCATTATTACTGTTTATACTCCACTCTCTATGTTTCATATCAGTAAAATGTAAAACATTTCCCCCAAAATAATTCCCTCCCTCACATAAATCCCCACCCAAAAGCCCGATACATCACCAACAACCAGCACTCCCTACTCCTCCACCAGTAAATCCCCTTCCTCATAGAAATACCCTCCCCACTCCTCCATACCCAAAGCCGACATCATCCCTCACATAAATCTACCTTTCCCAACAACAGGGATTACAACAGGGAGAACATCAACCTGCTTGGTGCCAACTCGTGAAACCCATCCTAATCTGTTACAAATGCGGTGAACATGAGTATAAACACATATCCCTTGGACATTGTCCCAAGCAAGATTCATAACCTATAACATAGCATCAATTAAGCAAATGGTCAAGGAAGCAATGCCTGCATGGTCGGAGGAGGCAACCGGCATACTAGATGAGCCATCTTTGGACCAATCCCAGGAAGTTTTAGTAATTCTTCGAGAGAGCAAGGAATATCTCTATCATACTTCATAATACTTAAACAACAAACCAGTACTCCCCCATCCCCAAACCTGACATCATCGCAGAGACCCAAAAACCTGACTTAAATTAATTGGTATTGTCAGTTGGGGGGGTATTCCACGTGAGATCAGAGAAAATACAGGGAACTAAATTTGGTATTTAAAGATGAAAATAAAAAGATAAAACAAATACTGAGTTGTTGATTTAGTGAAATGGGTGTGGCAAAGAGGAATCACGTGAGGGTCACATGCCATCAGTAAGGGCATTTTTGTAACTTCATGTGCTTTGATAGCGTTTGACCAAGTTGACCTCATCATTAGGTAGTTCCATACAAAAAAGTTTTCATTAGGTAGTTCCTTACAAAAGTCATGTTTTATTAGGTAGTTCCTTACAATTTTTTCTATATTATTTACGACGATAGAGTAGGAATGTCATATGTGCCTCGAGAGGAGGCTCCTAGTATCACAATTCCTTACCTATAAAAAAAAAGGGAACTGCTAAATACAACAACCCAAATTACTAAAAGTAACAACCCTCTTAAAAAAAATAAGCAAATTACTATCCTAACCTTATCCCTAAATTGAAACAAAATACCCTCTCTCCTCTCCTTCTTTCTCACGACTTTCTCCAATAAACATTATCAGTTCTACAAACCAAAGAAAAAAAACACACCTGGCTGCTTGTTTTTGTTGAACAAGTGGAAGAAAGGATTTCATAGTGGGGTTGGACACAATGTTGTTTCGCTTTGGTTCTTTTTATGACAAACTTTGCCCTCTTGTTCGCATACTTGTTGTCCCGGATAATTTTGCCTTGCTAATTCTGCTACTAAGCGATTCAGAGTGCTTCTTGACCATATGACGCACTTCCTTTCATTTTCGTTCTTCTCACAACTGCAAAGCCTTTCCACTGCCGTCCTTACCACCACAATGTCGTCGTCACCCCTAACACTTCTCAGTACCCAAAACATCTTGGAAGAAAACCCTCTATATCTCCTCTTGTTATTGCTCTTTGTCATAATGAGCTTGCAATTATTATTTGAAGTGCTAATTAATCTCACGGAGTGGCCACAAACACCAAGCAATTTCGATCAGCAGCGCATTGATGAATCACCCGGCTTGCGAGTCGAGAGTTCAGAGTGTCTAAAACTCTCGACTTCGCTGCCAGTCTAGAGTCAGTTTAACTATACTATCGACTTGTGTAGTCGAGAGTTCAGTCTAAGTGAACTCTCGACTAGCAGTAGTCGAGAGTTGAGTATGACCTGAACTCTCGACTTGCAGTAGTCGAGAGTTGAGTATGACCTGAACTCTCGACTACTGCTAGTCGATAGTTCAGTGAGCAACTCAACTATCGACTCTGTAAGGTCGAAAGTTCGGTTCGGTGTGATTGAACTTTCAACTAACTGCGGCTTAGTTTTTCTTCTTTTGATTCAATGGTAAAGCAAGACTATACATGCATCATGCGTACTTGCGGGGGTGTCATATCCCAATTTTGATGGAAACCATGTTGAGGTGTTCATTACTTTATGTGAAATGTTGGGCACGATTGTTGACCTTCATGTTTTAGGATTTTATGCAATGATGATTGATTGATGAAGGTTGAGAAGGTGAAGAACATAGTTCTCAGTTGCACTTGGAGAAAAGAAAAAGGAACTCCAGACGGTTGATGAGTTATTTATGTAGGAGTACAAAAAATAAGAGAGAGGGATGGATTGGAGAGAGACCGTGGCTATAGAGGTGTTGGGAGGGGTTAGGGGTTGAAGGAGAGTAAAGGTTAAAATTGTCCCATTTTGTAAAAGTTTTAAAAGATTGTTACATTTAGTAATTTGGATTGTTACATTTAGCAATTATGAAGAAAAAAAAGAAAATTCCCTTCCCTCTTTTTTTTCTCTTTTCCTTCTCCTCACACTCGCGCAGACCCGTCGCCCCCAAACTCTCCTCCCTCACAGACACAAAACACCAACTCCTCACCTCTCGCAAAGCCACACGGCAACACGCAGCGCAGCCGCGACCCTCTCCTTTCCCCCCTTTGTTTCGGTGTTGACCCGGGTGTATTGATTTCTCTTTCTCTTTCTCTTTCTCGTGACGGTATAAAAATATGTCATCTTCAGCGGCTATGAGAGACCTTCAGCGCGACCTCGAGTCCAAAGCCAACGACCTCCGTAAACTCCAGAAAGGTAAACTACACCACTCCAAACCAAACCAAACCAACAAAATAAACAATTAAAATTAAATCCCACTTCCCTATTTCCTTTACTCGCAGTCACTTACCCTCTTTTTTTGTTGGGTCATTTTCAGATGTTGCAAAGAACCACGAAATTAGAAAGAAGTACACTGTCCAGCTAGGCGAAAACGAGCTCGTTCTTAAGGTTTGTTAACTGCTTGTGCTTGTTATTTATTTACATTACATAGAGTATGGGTGTTGAAATTTGTTGTGCGTTGTATTTTTAGGAGTTGGAGTTGTTGAACGAAGACGCGAACGTGTTCAAATTGATTGGTCCGGTTTTAGTCAAGCAGGATTTGGCGGAGGCGAATGCTAATGTTAAGAAGAGAATTGAGTATATTTCTGCTGAACTGTAAGCTCTCTTGCTCGTCCTACTGTCTTCTCATATTACTTGTATGTATGTTAAACAAGCGGCCGCTGTCATTTTGTTGAGAATATAGGGTTTGACTAAAACAAGCTTTGTATGACATCAGAACACAACCTTTGCTACTCGCTTTACTGTAGCTTGGTGAGTAGCCTCTTTGTGATAATTCGGTGCTTAGAACACTGCAAGAAAGCAATCACTAACCGAACTCTGTGTATGCTTACGGTGGCATCAAAACATTAGGGTTTTATTGAGCTCATGTGTGCTCAAAAAACATAATTGGTGTGCGGCTTGTATTTTGGTTGTTCCTTAATCCTTAAGGGTATTTTTTGTCCATACAACGATTTATCATCGTAATTTTTTTTGTAGCTTCGGTGCTTCTTGTAAAAAGAAGGGTTAAAGATTCAGGCCTTAAGAAGGCAAGAGAATTTTATTAGAAAAGAAAGCCATGAGCAAGCACTCTTTGGAGTGTGTCAAGGAAACTGCCCTTATTGTCCAAGAGGTGGATGGGCTAGTAGCCTGGCCTAAGCAAACTAGCAAAAATGCAATGTCACTTTCGCATGAGCCTTGCTAAAAAACATTCTCGCATGGACCTTGCTAAAAAAGTTAGTTAAACATGTCCTGAAAGCACGCTGCAGAATCTTTAGGATGTGATGGGCTATTCGTTGACTCAGATCATTGTAGGAGTTCTAGGAAGAGCATTTGTAACGCCAACAGTTTTCCAATGCTATTTCCCGACCTCTCCTTTCCTATCTACCTCTCTAATTCTCTCACTGACTAGAACTCCTGACCTCCTAGAATCCTTCGCGGGTGAAGAATCGACCACCCAGCCTTCTCTATGCATAATTTGACCTCATTTTCGTCCCACTTTCTTTGCTGGCTCAGTTTAGAAAAGCACGCCTCAGGCGCTAGGCTCACTTCTGGTGTTACCTGGTTCGTGTGTACGCTCGATCAATTCACAAGTCGATGTCAACCCGAGTTGATTGGGTCAACGAATTAGGTCCTCTTGATGGGCATGTCTTGAAATTTGCGTTGAATGCTTGTAGAGAGAAAAGAGGGATTAAAGAGTATTCGTGGAGAGGGGAGTCCCCTGACTGGAGCCATGTTTCCAGCCCTTCTAATACAAAATGCTAACCTTCCTATATAAATTTGCCATCTAAAGTTTTTGACACCGTACTCTCTTACTGAGTGGGCTGGGCCAAGTATTGAAAAGCTAATATTTGAATCCTACTCTCCCTCCCTCTCTTCTATTTAAATAATATGTGGGCTGGGCCTTCAACAATCGAAAACAAGACCTTTTTTTCTAGAGCTAAAGTTAGAGAAACATTAGTTCAATGTTTACGAATTTACACATTTTTTTATTCTAAACAAGTATCTGAAATATGACTGGTAGACCGAGGTAGTGTGCCGCATTCTGAGACTCCCGACCCAGAATCAAACTGCGAACCAGGTAACATTGCTCTGCCCTTTCCGGCTCAAACTAGCCCTAGGCGCACCAAGGCCAAATGGCTTGCCACAGCCAAATATTGCCAAACTGTTTTTTTAATGCATTCACCCAAAAAAAAGAAGAAAAAAACAAGAACATTGTATCGCATCACCGGGACCTTGTTGCGAGTTGCACCTTCTACCTATTGACCTTTACCACCTGCACTAACCTTAGTTTCTCCCACTACCACCACCACACGAAGTTAGGGCATTGTCCACCTACACCACTTCCTTTCATATTGGCTTTTTCTTTTATTCTTCTATTATCCTCTCTTCGTGCCCTCCACTTTTATTCTTTTCTTCTTTTATTATCCCACATCTTATGTTCACTATCCGAAGGTAAGGCGCTTTTGTGTAGTGGATTATGGGTAAGGGCGGAGAAAGGGGACTGCATACGCAAGGAGATTCAGATGGGGTGGATAGGATGGGGGGCCTATAATCCGGTTAGGGAGTTTCTCCACGCACATTTTTAGACTTCTTGATGATTGAGTATTTTGGATTTGGAAGAGGGAGAGATAAGTGGATTTTGTGGTGGTGCGCAGTTCTAACAATCTTCTGGTGCATTTGACTGGAGCGTAATAGGCACGTCTTTGATAAGGGCTTCAGTCTAAGGAATTCATTTGGGGGAAGCTTCTTTGTGGGCAAAGTCGGTAGGGGCTTTTAAATAATACCCACTTTCAATTGTACATCGCAATTGGTGCTCTTTGTAACTCCATTGAGCTTAGAGGACATCTTGTCCTTTGAGGCTCATTTGACACTTGTTTTTTAGGGAGAGGGGATTTATGAAAGGGGTCTGATGGGGCATGGAGGGG
>ONZK01005078.1:1549-13597 GCA_900322385.1 Pharnaceum exiguum | reverse complement strand
AAACCACTCAACTCTAAGGCAAAGCCACCAAGAATCAAGATTTCTTTTGGTTAGCAACCACCAACAACTAAACACAAAGTTTGAGCTGAAATTTGTATTCTTATTAATCAATGTCTTAACACCTCAAAGTGACTACAAGGACTCTTAATATATAACACTAAACCCTAGGACGTCTAACGAAAAGAAAAGAAAAGAGATCTAACACGAAATAAGACTCCTATGAAAATATGGAAAACTGACAACTGGAGGAACTAGTTCTCCAAACAGAATAAGGAAACTAACTGCCTTATTCCCCAAGCTGTATAAAATACTGTCCTAAGTAAACTCTATTTCCTATTGAACGAGTTCTAACAATTATTCTCTTTAAATAATACCTAAGTAATTCCTAATAATTGGAAAACAAAATAATAAAAGATATGACTAAGAAAATCATAAAAGATCTCGGACTTTTCTTTGCCTAGAAGCTGATTTGCTACGTTAGTTGCTGAACATGAACTAGTTCCTCCTGAATGTGAACTAGTTCCTCCTAGTGGATCTGCTCCCGCATCAGCTTAGGAAGTATTTTTGAGCATCTTTGAGCATTAGTCTTGTAGACTGTAATTTTCGCAATTTTTTTGTTGTTGTTATTGCTTGATTGCTTTAGCTTGATACTGCGTTGCACTTGCTTGAATGTAGCATGTCTGCTTCTAGTTCACGGTCTGGTAGATTTAGAGGGAAGAGGCAATTGTCGCCCTCTGTATGCTCCAGTAGACCTAGGTCTTCACGCACTGGTGAGGGAGTACGCTCTTTTTCTTTTGATGTTGCCAAGGATTGGTGCTTCGCAAAGGAAGGACGATCAGGAGAGTACAACATGTAAGCTGTTGATGCTCATTATGTTCAGCAGTGGAGGTTCGATGTTGTTGATAATACGGATCTTACTTTCAAACCGGATCATCATCTTTCTTCACTTGCTTTGAGAGGAAAGGTAATTCTGATTGATTCTGATTTTGTCTTGTTGTCGTATTCGCTTGCTTGAATGCTTGAATGCTTACTTGTTGATTTCTTGTAGGTGGGTCGAAGCGTTAAGTGCCATTCTAACCTTCAGACTGCTAGCAATTTGTTGGGGATATTGGATTCTCAAGTTCGAACCCTTGTACGAAGAAGTGGCTTTTGTCCCCTGATAGTGGCCTTAGGTGCAGGTGCTTGTGATCAAGCCCTGATGTATGGGTTGGTGGAGCGCTTCTGGGATACTACCAACACTTTCCATATGCCATGGCGTGAGATGGCTATGACCCCTCTTGACTTTGCTATGATTTCAGGATTGTCTTTTGATGGGGCACCCGTTGTATTTCACAATCATCCGGGTCATGCAGAGTTAGAGGAGCTTTTTGGCCCAACAGAAAACCAGCTATCCCCTAGAAGTGAATATGGTATCTTCAAGAAGGCCTTAGAAGATTCCCGTGTGAGAAGGGTCACCACCCATGAGCAACAAGCCCGCATGTTCTTAGCTTATTTCATTTCTGCGACTTTCTTTTCTGATAAGGGAAGTCGTATGTATACTCATTGGTTCAGAGCTTTGCAAGATTTGGATAAAGTATCGGGGTTCAACTGGGGTGAACCGGCATTTGCACAGCTTCATCTTCAGCTTAGAGGTGCTTGCAGGGCGCAAAATTTGTCGGCGAGAATTGTCTTTGGTCAGCCTCACTTGGGAGGCCTTTGGCCTGTTGTGGAGGTAAAATGCTTCATCTTTGCTTTCGAAATTTTTCTTTGTATTGTGTCATGTACTGATTCTGCTTGTTGCATACAGGCTTGGTTTTTTCATTACTTTCCTCAGTTTGCTCCCCGGATTGCTGGAGGTGTGGTGCCGTTTTTAGCCAAATAGAGGTCTAGGCCTTTCGAGAAGATTTTTACTTCAGTGGAGCAATTGAGGCTTCACTTTGATGCTGGTGAATCTCTGCAGGTGTGTCACTTGCTTCTGCTGATTGTAACTGACGTGTCTTTGCTTTGATGTTGACTTGCAATTACTTGATAATGCAGGTGGAGTATGATCCTTGGACAGCCTTGCGTCTACTGACGCATATGGAGAGTGCTTTTGAACGTAGTGGGAGGACCTTGGTGTTTATGGGTCCGTTCAGCTTTGTCTGGTGGCTACGGGAACGTGCCTGGAGGCACAACCTGCATTTTACTGGTTATCAAGTGCCTTTGGATCCTCCAAAGTGGATGTTTTTCTTACATGCTGTTCCTCGAGATGTGATGGAAGTGATAAAGGAATGGACATCGGCTTCTTTGCGACTTCGCCCTATTGAGCTTGGTGAATACTTGCAATTCTTGATTAGGTTGAGGGGCCGCTTTCCCATTGTAAGTGTTCTGCTTGGATTCTGTTTTTAGTTCTTCTGAGTTGGTTGTTCTTGACTTGCTTGCTTTGGTGTTGCAGGATGCGCCGTCTGATGGTCCACAACCCGAAATGCCGGACAATCGGATAGATTATGGTGACAACCAGTACATGGAATCCCTGAGGCTGATGAGGAAGATTGTCCCCTCCCAGAGCACTTTGAGCATGTGAGCTTCTTATATTCTTTCTTGTGTTTGATTTGAATAGTGCATGTGACTCATGTTTGTTAATCTTGCAGCTGAGCATGGAGAACACCAAGAAGTCCTTCAAGCTCATTAAGGATTTGAAGAGCTTGGTCAAGAGTATGCGGCCTTTTAGGAGAAACAGTTCGTTTTCTCGACATCAGATATAATATAGATTGGATGATGGATTTTTAGTTGTGGTCATGGCTACAGTTGTAGGGTGATGGTGATTTGTGGTTGGATAGCTTGTTTGTATTTGTGGTTTGTTTGGGTTGGTTATTTTGGCTTTGCAGGAATTTTTGTGTAGCTTGGTATAGTAGAGTTATGCTGCCAAAATTTTGACTTTTCCCTGTTTGCTTCTTGTAGAGTGCTACCACTGATGCTCCAGAGACGACCAGGGATACCAGTACCCAGCCTGGGTTACTGTAGACGCCCGGGTCCCGTCGCCTAATGGGGGATCGGTAATCCCCGTTCGGTTCTAGGTAAACCCAGTTATCCACCGCGTGGGTAGGTTTGAATGCTAATGCTTAGGAGTCGCCACCAATTTTATTAAGTATAATATACTATTAGGAAAACAATTGTAAAACCTTTTTATATTATTTGCCTTATTATGGCTAGGGTGATATTTGTACAGGAACGTAAAGAAAATGACACTTACTTATTAAGATAAACAAGTAAGGTTTTAACCAGAAAACTACTGTAGCGCTTCGGGGGCAAAATAAGCACCTCTACTAGACAATTAATTCTATTATATGCGCATTAACCATACAGATTAATTAAACAACCTAATAACAAATATTATCTAATTTAGTCATCTTAGATCACATGCAATTTTATAATTAGCCAAGTGTAAACATGCAGCAATTTCTATTTATTAGCACATAGGGGTTAATTTACATGTTAGTGATCACTTTGAACATTTATAGTCTACATTGCATGATATGGGTGATGAAAACAAGGTTAGTGCCTTCAGTACCTGAATTTAGGGGTCTATAGTAAAACTATCCTATGAACTATGCATGCAAAGCAAGAGAAATAGGATGGGATTGCAACAATTATGACAATAATGCAAGTATAAGCACCATGATATGCAAGGTTGGGGGTTATTAGGTGTAAAGTAACCAAGGTTAAGAGGGGTAGGTATATGCTAAGCTAGGTTTAGAGGGAGAAGAATGAACTCATCAAGTTCGGCGTGGGGAATAATGACGAGTGGGGGTCGGTATTTATAGTGTTTAGGGTTTCTTGGGGGAAAAGACAAGCCGGACTCAGATTTTATCCGAGTCCGAGACGTGCTGCTTCGTGCGCCAGGCGCACGTTCCATGCGGGACCAGGATTCGTCCTGGTCCACCCATTTTAGATAGGATATGTTTTTTGTGTTATCTGATAAGTATTTCGGTATATCGGCTGATCTAAACTCGGTTTAGGATAGGATTTAGGTGGATTATTCGCCAAGAAACTAATTAGTTAAATAATTAATTAATTAGCTGACTTTTATGTGGGCCAGGCTGACCTTGTGGACTGGGCTGACTTATGTGGACTGGGCTGACTTTATTGGACTGGGTTTGACTAATTAATTGACTAAAGCCATTAATGGGTTAAAATCAATCAATTTAGGGCCGAATATAGAAGTATTATATATGGAAATGACCAAGAAGACGAGGGGAAGATGATAGACATGACTACTAATCCCGTTTCAAGCTTTCAAACAATTGTAATAACAAATAGTCTTACTATAAATACTAAATGCCAAGTTAGGTTTACATCATAAGGCGTGGCGAATACCTGATAGAATCACCGTACTTAGAGTTACATTATGCTCCTCCATCATTTTATTATCCTTATGCGGGTTTTCCTCTTCCCGGTGGCTTCCAAACTTCTGCTGGCATTTCACAGACTGCCGCTGGTAGCTTTCAAACTGCTTTTGGTGTTTCTCAGACTTTAACTGGTGGTCCTTTCATATTCCTTGTGGTTCGTGACGATAGAGGAGGCTTCAGGCTCCAATTGCTCATAGATCTTCAGTTGATTACAGGCTGACTCAGCCTCAGCCTGATATAGAGTATGGTAGAGCGTCTATCGATGCAAGTGGGATGTATGGCTATATTTTCCATGGCTTTCCTAGGCCGGATGGAATGTAGAGTGTATGCTTGCATTTCGTAAAACCTGTATAGTAACTTGGTACCTCTAAACTGTTTTAATTGTTCTGTTGCGTTTGTCTTTTGTTATTGCACATAGCACATTGCATTTTCTCCTAATGATCATCCCACTAGTGATAATTGACACGAGGATAGCTAATATGAGACATATGCATGAAAATATGGAAGATTGTATCCAATTGTACAAATGTAGAGTAAAGAAAAATAATTTAATTAGAAAATAAAAATTTCCCTCAGTAAATAATAGAATATCAATTTTCAGCAAGTACAAAGCTCGAAACCGGGTAGGAAACCGACATGAAAAGGGTTTATATTTGTGTGATACGGATAAAATAAAGGAAAACCGTCATGATGACGTGGCAAAAAACGTGCGCCTGGCGCACGTTTCGGGTTTTTTTGAATTTTTCTTTTTCTTTTTGATTTGGATTAGGATTTTGTTGCGGGTAGGAGCTTTGGCCGACTCAGATATCGTGAGATCGTCTTTTCCTTCTCACTATATATACCCGTGCCTGGATCAACATAAACTCATACAAAGTTGTCTTCTTTTCTTCCTCTCTCAAAAGTAGTCACTATGGAGAAATTCAAAACTTTGCTCTCAAATCTTTCTTCAGATGATATTGTAGTGTTTAGAAATCATCGTGTTGCTCCTGCTCAGTTACTTGCTCACTTTGTTTTTGATTGGTAATTTTTGAAAGCTGCCGCTACCTTTTGGGGTTCCTATAACCATATCTTCAGATTCGGTGATAGAGAAATATGTCTATTGTCAGAGGAATTTAGTGCTCTTTTGAGTGTTGACCACATGGATCCACCTGCCTTGCTTGGTGAGGAGAATGATTATGTGAAGAAATTCAAAAATATTTTGGGGCTCACTGACTAGGAAAATGGGAAGATTATTGTGGGTAATGAAGCCAACTTGGAAGAGCTTGTGAAGAGATTTTCTCGTCTTGAAGATCATTCTGAGAAGAGGGTTTTCAGGATGAAGGCTTTATCTTTTTGCATACTTGTATATCACTTCTTTGTGCATGGGAGGAGTGAAATGGCGGATCTTAGACTTATCACTTTTCTCGAGCGTTTGAGCCAGGGACGATCTATCATGCCTTTGGTTGTGGGTGAAACCATAATTGGCTTAGATACGGTACATACACATCCTGTAAGTCGTTTCAGAGGAAGCCCTTTCCTTCTTCAGTAAACACTAAGCTTTTGCCATACTTTTGAGAACTCGTATGTAGTGATGCTAACTATTTTTATGCTTTGCAGATGTGGCTTATGGAACGTCTTAGTCTTATCAAACCAGTTCCCCGGCATTATCATGCTTTGGATTTTCGTCGTAGAGGTCGCCTTTTCAAGAGGATGGGCACTAATCACATTCGTATTTATAGTTTGGATACGAGCACCTTCATTTTCCCGCATAGGATTATGAGACTGTATGGCCTGAAGCAAGTTGTTCCATCACTTGATGTAGTAGCTCGTGATCAATCAAATTTTACTCCCTATACTTGGAGTGGTTACTGGAATACTCTGCCTAGTTGGATGTCTTCAAAAGTTGAGGATGATCATGTTTCTTCATTTTATTTGCAGTGGATGCGTGATTCTACTCCCATTGTGAGGAGAAGGTCCGAGGAGCAAGAACTTGAGGAGCAAAGAGCACTTGTAAGAGCGGCCATGGATGGATCTTTGGTAGCATATTTGGCACCCAAGAAGAACATTCTCAAAAGGGTGATGGAGGAGTCTAGAGCAGCTGAATTTAAAAGGCAACCAGCTCGTGCACATGATCATGAGGCTTCTACTTCAAGAGCCCGGAATCTTTCTAGAATACCCTTGCTTGATCGTTTGGAGAAGGTAGATGCTACTTCACGTAAGAGGAAGGCAAGTGATGCTAAAGCCCCAGTTCCCAAGAAGAAACCAGTGATGATATCCCGGTGTGGAAACAGAATCTGGCGACGTGATGATAAGGATGAGCCCCCGAGTAAAGGTCATGGTAAGCCTTCCGGAAGCAAGCCGAAGATGCAGAAGTAGGTATCTTAGGAACCCTTAAGAATAAGGCACCTGTTTGCCATTTTCAGTAGCTTCTCTTTAGTAGTATTTGTAAACTCTGTCATTTGATTGCTACGAAGTTTTTATTTGGTTATTCTCTCGTTCTCTCTTTTTGCCTAAGTCGCCTTTAGGTTTTCAACTTAGCCACTCTTGTTTTACTTTTATGCCTTTATTGTTGCCTAAGTATATTTTCTTGTATGATCGACTTAGCAGGCCTAGATCTCTCATGCTCTCTTTTTGCCTAAGCCGCCCTTACGGGTTTTCAACTTAGCCACTCTTATTTGTGTTTGAGGTATGAAATTTGCACAAGTAATGGAAATGCACAAGTAGTGATGATGCCCAAATAAGTGCAAAGTGATAAATGAAATATGCTTTTGCATTAAGTAATGGAAATACAATTTTGAAAAAATTCAAAAGACATTTTTGAAGTAGAGTAAATGGGAATGGGGTATTGGTGCAATCGGGCCTTTTGCAAAAGATTACCTGTGTACCAATTAAGGAATCACACTGCTCGTAGTTCAGCTCGTGCCAGTAGCACTTGTATTTTTGGTGTTTTTTAGGAACCAGTAGTTCCGAATTTAGGAATTTAATGGGTCCGTTTTTTTTTGACGCGAAGCAGTAAATCGAAAATTTAAATTAAAGCAGGGAAATGGGTTGCATTGTGGAGCCTGTAGCTCTATGCATTGTTCCGGGCCAGTAGGCCTATCCTTGGCTAGTTGGTGTTTTGCTGAAGGATTCAGACAAGTTTTCGAAGAAATCTTCAATTGGCATGTCTTGATTTGTTTGAGATTCTTCTTCGTAGCTGGTAGAGTCATTATCGTCGTCTGGGAGAGACTTATGCCCAATGGTGATTAAGTATTTATCTCCTGCTGAAGTTGTCAACGAATATTTGTTTTGCCAAGTGCTCTCGATTCCCTTCTCGAAAACGGGTCTAATCAAAAGGGTAGGATCAAAGTTGCCGTCAAAAAGTGCCATTATGTTATCATCACTCATTATGGCTGGAGGTTGAGACTCCACATTGAAGAGTAAACCAAACATATGGTCAGGGTGATGATTTATCCAGTCGCCCTCAGTCTTGTCAGGTGTTGCCGGATTTAGGAAATAGCAGTCATGAAAGATTTCAAACCCGGGTCGGAATCTTCGTTCATTTAAAATATGTGTTCTTTCTAATAATCCGTAATAAGGATACAATTCTCCCTCTTGCACGAATTTCTCATTTAAGGTAAGCTCGTAAGGAGACATTTGTATGGTTAACTTGTTAGCTTTTCTCTTTCTTTCTTTCGCTAGGAATTCTTCGATCTATTTCTTTGTCGGTTTGTATCCAAGGCCGAATTGATATGCGTTGACTGGTGGGTGAAAAAATGTAGCTATTCCTGTGAAATCTCTTCCAAGGCCTAAACCATGAAAATATCCCTTCTTCTTGAGGATGGAGTTGACTTGTAAGTTGGAATTCGGTGCAAAATCGAATGGAGCTTGCTTTTCTTCTGCGGGTTCAAAAGGGATGCTAGTAATGAGAGATGATGGATCAACATTTCCATGATTGTCTTCGGTAGCATTTATGCTGGTATTCCACTCTTCACATGACTTTCTGGGAGGTTCGTACAAATCAGAGAATGTTATGACGTTTTGGTGCACGAGTCAGGCAATATTGCTTTTCAGTCCTCGACATTCTTCGTAGTATGACCTGTCTCTTGATGGTATTGGCAATAATCTCCGTTCATATTGGGCTTCGTAGAATCAAAAGGTTTAGGTGGAGGTCGATGTAGAACCTTATATTCAAGCAAAATCTCCAAGGCTGCTTCAAGATTTGATGGGATTGAGGTGAACTTGGGATTATTAGCTTCTTTCACTTCTGCTTCGATTAAGTCTTTCTTGGTAATTCGGCCCATGGCTACTAGTCTTCTGATCTCTACTTTCAATGATAGACAAGCGCTGGTGTGATGCCCAAAATCCGCATGATATTTGCAGTAATTGCGGATGTGATATATATAGCTCCTTCTGAAAACGTGGATCCCAACCTATTCCAGCTTGTGGAAACATGACTCTTCCTGATTGAAGCTTTAAGAAAGTATTCTCCTAATCTATGTTCTCAACATTGGGCCATCTGCAATCTGATTTGCGTTGTACTGCCAGTATCCTCTTGATCTTAGTGAAAGTGTCGTCTACCAGTTCTTTGAGTTCATCTAGCCTTGCTATTGTCTCCTAAATGTGTTCCAAACTCATGAATTCTACAATGTTCGATGCTGCATCTCCAGGGCCTTGTTATTTAAAGACTTGGCTAGTTGTTGAAAAGTTGCTGGAGAATCGCCAGATTCAATCATGAATATGTTACGTTCTTTTTCAATCTTCGGGCGCTGAGCTTCTACGGTCCTAATAATTCTTCCCTGGATAATAAACTTCAGCTTTTTATGGATGGTAGATGGGACAGCTTCCATTCTATGTATCCAAGGTCTTTTTAACAAGAGATTATATTTCATATCGATGTCTAGCACATGAAAGATGGTCTTCTTTTCTACTCCTTCTACCATAATCTTGAGAGTAATCGTTCCATGAGAAATCCTGGTAGCATTGTCATATGCTCGTACAGTAGTCAAGCTGAAACCTAGAGGTCCCATATCAAACCCTAGTCTTTCGGCCATGGATGTAGGGCATACATTTATATCTGAACCATTATCCACCAATACGAAAGGGACAGTTACGCAATTACAAGTCACTATGATGCACAATGGTAAGTTATGATTCGGCCCCTCTAGTGGAAGGTCTTCATCTGTGAATGTGATAACCGACTTCTGATCAATGTCAATATTGTGGATGTAATCAATCTCATTCTCCTAGACATAAGTCACTTAATTGCGAGACATTGGAATTCATTGGCCAAATTGATCAACTGTTGGCATAACTCCTTGAAATAATGTTCACAAGGTGTGTAAACTTCCGGGTTTGTGGTATATGGGATGTAAGGAGGTAGGTTAATTGGTGGTAGTGAGTGCTGTTGGTTGAGGGCTGGTAGTGTCATTAAGTATTGTGGGGTAAATGGTGGAGGTGACGGCATTGGGATGTTGCGGATGAGGCGGAATGAAGTGCTGGAATCTCCCCTCTTGGATTTCTGTTCTTGCTTTCTTTGCATCCTGTTTACATAGGACACAAATTTGAGGATTTTGAAAACGTTATTATTGATGAAAACGATTAAGTTTTGAAAAGCATTTTGCATGGAAAACATTTTTGATGTGTGTGATTTGTGCATGTGTGTGCATTTTTGTGAAGGATAGTGGTGCATGTATCCATGAGCTGTGAGTATAGAATAGACTCTCATTTTGACAAGTATTGACTCGACATGAAATGGGGAAGGGAGATGCATAGGTTTGAGGAAACACGACTCGATACATAGCAATGTGGGAGAAGGGTGCAAGCATGCAAAGGTTTTGACATGGGAAAATGACTTACGTCATCTACACGCCCCGACGCAATGTTGTTTAACATTGCATGTAGGTAGTGTAAATGACGCTTATCACAGATGTTTTGACATAGAGTCAGCATTTTGACATGTATTTAGCACAACTTGACACACTATAGCATGCAATCGACTCGATACAATAAAAAATTAGACATTTTGACACACATTGACATGCAATTGACACGGGTTTTAGGCTAAATTGACACCTAGGAGGGTTGTCACGGCATGCAACTAAGCTTAACTTGACATTCATTTAGGCATAACTTGACACGCAATTAGCATTTTAACGGCATGCAAGGATAAAACGACAAGGGAGAGGGGAGTGGCCGACGCGTGGTGGACGACCATGCGTGGCGTGCATGTGGACGTCGCGCGTGGACACGCGCGTGGGTGTGTGACGGGTAACAATTTCGACAGAGGTTCGACTCAATACACAAATTACACATTTTGGGATGATCATGGCACGTAAGTTTATGTTGATTAGCATATTTTACAGGTTTGATTATGGTTATTTTTGACAATGAAAACATGAATGGGTTAGCACAAATAATAGAACGTACACTCAACAAGCATGCGTATGCAATATGTGGTTGACACACCTAGATTGGTTCGAGTTTTGGTATAGCTTGGCTTGATATTTCGGGCTTAAAGCTGGGGTCCTCATACTGACATGGTCATCGCCCAACTATAAAGGTTACGATTCGCATGTCGAGTTCATTTCCTCGTCGGTAACGGGAAATGGTGTATGAGTGATAACATAGGCTCAATTCAACGATAAGTGTAGCCAGTAGCCCTCGTTCTATGAGTACTATATCATCGGGGGGTTATTCTTTTGGGTAGGCTAGACAACTTCCACGAATGGAAGACGATGCAACTGCAATATGATTACAGTATATACAGATAATAATGTTGTTAAGCGCATATAATTGAATTAATTGTTTTTCGAGTCTTGCCCTCAAAGCATCCCCAGTGGAGTCACCACTTGTAGACGCCCGGGACCCGTCGCTTAATGGGAGATCAGTAATCCCCGTTCGGTTCTAGGTAAACCCGATTGTCCACCCGCTAGGTAGGTTTGAATGCTAATGCTTAGGAGTCCCCACCAATTTTATTAAGTATAATTACTATTAGGAAAACAATTGGAAAATCTTTTTATATTATTTGCCTATTATGGCTATGGTGATATTTGTACGGAAATGTAAATAAAAATGCCACTTACTTATCATTATAGACAAGCAAGGTTTTAACCAGAAAACTGTAGTGGTTCGGGGGCAAAATATGTACCTCTACTAGGCAATTAATACGATTATATGCGCTTTAACCATACAGATTGATTAACGACCTAATAACAAATATTATCTAATTATGTCATCTTAAATCACATGCAATTTTGTATTTAGCCAAGTGTAAACATGCCACAATTTCTATTATTATCACATAGGGGTTAATTTACATGTTAGTTGCCACTTTGAACATTTATAGGTTACATTGCATAATATGGGTGATAAAAATGGGGTTAGTGCCTTCAGTACCTGAATTGGGGGTCTATAGTAAGACTATCCAATGAACTATTTGCATGCAAAACAAGAGATATATGACGGGATTTGCCTAATGACTCCACAAATATGAATAATAATGCAAGTATAAGCATTAAAATATGCAAGGTTGGGGGTATTTACCGCTGTAAATAGATTTGCCTAATGACTCCACTAATAGATTTTTCAGTGTTTCGGCTGCTGTAAGTACGGTAATTCTACCGGGTATTTACCGCGCCTTATGATGTAAACCTAACTTGGCATTTAGTATTTATAGTAAGACTATTTGTTATGACAATTGTTTGAAAGCTTGAGAAACGGT
>ONZK01005077.1:8062-23507 GCA_900322385.1 Pharnaceum exiguum | reverse complement strand
TTTGTATAGACTTGAAAAAAAAAAATTAGACTTGAAAAAAAAAAAACGAAAAAAAAAAAAAAATTGGGTCATTTGACCATGTTGACTGATTTGCTCTTTATATTGTGATCACAGTTTGATTGATCAACTAGAGCTAAATGCAGCAAAATGAAGAACAAGAGAGGAAGAGAAGAAATATAGATGAAGAAGAGAAGGGAGAAATTTAGAGAGATTTTCCCATTCAGAAATTGTATCAATCATACAAATGAAGTTTATAATCATGCTATTTATACAATGAAAATGCTAAGCTCTAGTTTGTTGCTAACTAACTTGTATATGAGCCTAACTAACTATCTAACAAACTAACAAATCGAAAACTAACTTTCCCGCCATTTTACACCTTACAACATCCCCCCTCAAGTTTAGAGTTCTATGCTGAATGAACTCCTAACTTGCTGAGCAATAGTTGATGTTGATCAACTGAAAGAACTTTGGTAAATACATCTGCAAGTTGCTGAGTAGTATGCACATAAGACGGAGCTAATACACCTTCAGTAACCTTGTCTCTGATGAAGTGACAATCGACTTCAATGTGCTTTGTTCTCTCATGATAGACTGGATTAGCTGCAATGAATAGAGCTGCTTGGTTGTCACACTTAAGTGTAACTGGTGTGAGATTATTCAAACCTAAGTCTTTCAGCAAAGTAATTAACCATACTACTTCACAAGTAGTCAAAGCCATAGACCTGTATTCAGCTTCTGCTGAACTGCGAGCAACCACATTTTGTTTCTTTGAGCGCCATGATATTGGAGATTCACCAAGTAATACACAATAACCTGTAGTTGACCTCCTAGAAACAGGACACGGGGCCCAATCAGAGTCACACAATATGCAGTTAGATGTGCACTGGAAGAAGAAGCCATCAATATGCCTTGATCAGGTGAAGTCTTCAAATATCGAAGTAGATAATGAACTGCTTGAAGATGTGTTGTTCGAGGAGCCTGCATGAATTGACTGAGAACATGAACTGTATAAGCAATATCAAGTCTTGAGATAGTAAGATAAATCAGCTTGCCCACAAGTCTTCTATAATGATCAGGATTTGGTAGAACTGTACCATCACTATTATTCAACTTAACATGACTTTCCATAGGAAGCTTGACAGGTCTAGCTTCATGTAATCCAACTTCTTTCAGCATATCCAAAACATACTTCCTTTGAGATACAAAAATCCCTTGAGATGTTCTTGTAATCTCTAAACCAAGAAAATATCTGAGCTCACCAAGGTCCTTCATTTTGAACTGTTGACTGAGTAATGCTTTGATTGCAGCAATATCATTCTTATCATTGCCTGCTACCAACATATCATCAACATAGACAAGTATAACAGTAAATGCACTGCCTGTTTGTCTGAAGAAGAGAGAATAATCTGCTTTGGATTGTATAAAACCAAACTGCAACAATGCTTGTGACAATTTGAAGAACCACTGCCTAGGAGCCTGTTTCAGTCCATAGAGAGATTTGAGTAATCTGCAAACTCGAATTGGTTGATCTTTGCTTCTCTTTGGTCGAATATACTCTTTCTGACACTGAATTCGATCACCATATTGTAGATAACCCTTAGGCATTTTCATATAAACTTCCTCATCCAAATCTCCATGTAGAAATGCGTTGGTAACATCCATTTGACAAGTATACCATTCTCTTAACGCAGCAACAGCTAACACAGCTCGAACAGTAGTCATCTTTGCTACTGGAGCAAATGTTTGTTTATAATTGATTCCATATTCCTGTCCACATCCTTGACTCACCAAACGAGCTTTCTTCCTTTCAATTGTACCATATGACCTGTATTTTGTCTTAAACAACCACTTGCTACCAATTGCACTTTTGTCAGTAGGTAAATCAGTAATTATCCAAGTACCAGTTTGTTCTAATTCATCCAACTCTAGATTCATAGCATTGCACCATGCCTGATCACTGACTGCTTGGTTGAATGTGGTTGGATCAGATTCTGTAATCAGTTGAGACAAGAAGGCTCGAAATGTGGGTTTAAGAGTAGTGTTTATTATGTTGTCAGACAAAGCAGCAAAATTACTGACAAAATCCTTTAACCAGATTGGATCTTTTCTTTGTCTTTCTGAATGTCTCAACTGAGTGCTAGCAGAATCTGTAGTTCTATGAATAGATGAAGTGTTTGAAGAGGTAGAATGAGTAGTAGTTTCAGACATTAGCAGATCATCATATGGTGAAAAAGAAGAAGAATGTGGCATATCAACAGGAACAGGCTGCATATAATGTTTATGACTATCAGAGGCATATGGAAATACATGTTCAACAAACTTAACATCTCTAGACACAAATGAAAGCTTTGTAATGAGATTAAGAAGTTTGTAGCCTCTTTGAGTAGCAGGATAGCCAAGAAAAACACAAGGTACAGCTCTCTCTTGAAATTTGTCTGTGGTTAGTGCAGGGTTAACAGCAAAGGCTAAACAACCAAATACTTTGATGTGATCATAAGTAGGTGATTGTTTTAGCAATAATTCATAAGGAGTTTTGTTCTGTAACACAGGAGTAGGTAGTCTATTAATAAGATAAGTAGCAGTAAGTACACAATCACCCCAATATGAAATAGGTAAATGTGACTGAAATCTCAAAGATCGAGCTACATCTAAAACATGCCTGTGTTTCCTTTCTACTCTGCCATTTTGCTGTGATCTTCCTACACAAGTAGTTTGATGATCTATACCTTGAGAATTGAAATAAATTTGACATGGACCACTATCAAATTCTAATGCATTGTCATATCGAATTTTCTTAACAATAGCATTGAATTGTGTTTTGGCATTTTGAATGAAATTCTGTAAGACAGACAAAGATTCTGATTTTTGTTGAAGCAGGAATGTCCATGTTGATCTGCTAAAGTCATCTACTATTGTGAGAAACAGTTTCTTAGTTTTATGTGTTGGTGTCCTATATGGACCCCAAATATCAATATGAATCAACTCAAATATAGTAGAAGCTTTAGAGTCACTTGAACTGAAAGGTAAAGTGCTCATTTTAGCAAGTGGACATGTAATACAAACCAAATCAGAATGAACTTTATTCAATGTAGCTTGAATACATGGAATCTGTTTGAGTTTATACAAAGGAGCATGTCCCATTCTATTATGCCAAATGCTATATACAGAATTTGAAGAAGAGCTACTTATAGAAGATCCTATAGATGCACTAGAAGCTTGATGACAAATGGCTTGAATATCAATTTGATGCAATGGAAAATCCAGCAAGTAATATAGACCTCCACATTCTTTACCAATTCCCTTGAGTGTCTTTGATACTGAGTCCTGAATGACACAATATGAAGGAAAAAAAATGACACACAAGTTATTATCTTTGGTTAACTTTGGTATAGACAGAAGATGATACTGGAAAGCAGGTACACAGAGAACATCACATAGAACAATATCATTTTTTAGTTTAATATTTCCTATGTGAGTTATTTCAGATTTGTGACCTGTTGGTAGGGTAATTTGTGGTTTGGGAGAAAGAATCCTAGGATTTTGGAATGTGGCTAAGGAAGGATTCATGTGATCTGTGGCACCAGTATCAAGTATCCATGAATCTTTCATAGTTGAAACATTAGAACAAAGTATCATACCTGAAAAACTGTCAGAAAAATCATTGTCAGATTCATGAATATCACCACTTGTAGATGCAGCAGATTGTTGAGGTAGCAATTTGATAAAATCATCCAATTGCTTTGCAGTAAAAGTATAACTCCTTTCATTCTCAGAACTAGAATCAAGAATTTCTGTCTGCACTGCAGCTGCTGTTCTAGTTCTGCTATTGAACTTGTTCTTCTGAGCACCATATCTGTTCTGAGCTTGATTTAGCTGTATTGATGAAGACTTTTGTGGAAAACTCTTGGCTTTGGAATGCCAAGAAGGGTATCCAATAATCTCCCAACATTTGTCCTTGCTATGAAACTTGCCTCCACAATGTTGACAGCTACTGTCATTGTTTCTGTTGCTCGAAATAGACTTATATGGTGCTTGTCTGCTGTATAATGCAATTGATTCAAGATTGACACTGCCTTGCCCAAGAATACCTCTCTGATCTTCTTCTTGTTGCAACATAGAACACACTGATTCAACCTTAGGCAAAGGAGTCATTAGAAGTATCTGACTTCTTTGATCCTTGTACTTGTTTTCCAAGCCATTCAAGAACTGAAAGAGCTTGTTTTCTTCTTCACGCTTCTCTAATGCACTCAAGAAAGCTCTTATCTCAGCAGTTATAACAGTAATTGGTGGTAAAACAGTTAAAGAACGTGCTTCTTCCCAAGTACACTTCATTACAGTATAATATTCATTAATACTCATACTGCCTTGCTTGATTTCATAAGGTTTCTTATTCAACTGATATCTTCTTGAACCACTACTGCAGAGAAATCGTTCTTCTAACTGCTTCCAGATTTCACTTGCAGAACGAAGATACATCACTGACCTTTCAATCGTTTCTGAGACAGAATTTAACAGCCAAGCAATCACCATTGTGTTACAAGTATCCCATTGATCTGCTTGCAGTAAATCAGTTGGTCTCTGAATAGTGCCAGTAACAAATCCAAGCTTTCTCTTTGTTGTTAGACATATCTCTACCTGCCTGCGCCAATGATTGTAATCTTCAATGCCAGTCAGTTTTGCCTTAACACCCAGAGAACTTGCACTTTCAGATGGATGCAGAAAAAGAGGATTCTGTATTTCTGATAATGGAATAGTCATTGTATCAAGTTGACTATGATCAAGACTTATATGCTATTTGAATCTCTGATTATTGTATAAGGTAATGTCACAGTGATGAACAAGATCACTTTGGACGAAAAAGAAAGAAGAATGTTGTGTTTTTATGTTTCAGAAGCTAGAAAACTGATGAACAAGATCAATTTTCTGAAAAAAAAATGAAAATTATCAGAGATTTCTGGGTTTTGTTTTGTGTTTGATGATTGATACGAAGAAGAAGATTATGTATTTGGATCGTGTTTGACATCTGATACCATGTTGACTGATTTGCTCTTTATATTTTGATCACAGGTTGATTGATCAACTAGAGCTAAATGCAGCAAAATGAAGAACAAGAGAGGAAGAGAAGAAATATAGATGAAGAAGAGAAGGGAGAAATTTAGAGAGATTTTCCCATTCAGAAATTGTATCAATCATACAAATGAAGTTTATGATCATGCTATTTATACAATGAAAATGCTAAGCTCTAGTTTGTTGCTGTCTAACATCTTGCTAACTAACTTGTATATGAGCCTAACTAACTATCTAACAAACTAACAAATCGAAAACTAACTTTCCCGCCATTTTACACCTTACAACAGACCAAACCCGTCTCACACTAACTTAGTGTGAGACGGGTGCACACAAATTTTTCTATCCAATATATATATGTTGCTGGAGCCTAGAAAGTAAAAAGTTTCCAATCGAGTTTTTTTTTTTTTTTGGTGTGTGGGTAGTGTTTCAATTCAATTAGTTAATTATTAGCTCCTTTTAATTTAGCTTACTCGCTATTCAGCTTCCTTCACTACATAAGAGCTTAATTACAATGTTGCCTCAAATTTGAAATTTGAAGTTATGTCTCCAGATTCTTGACTTTGTTTTTGGCCTTGTTATGTTGTTCTCCCATCTGACAGGAGGTTAAGTTAGCTAGTACATTTTAGAGAATTCAATGCATATGAATGAGTAATAGCAACAGATTGAGAAAGCTATGTTTCATTGAACTCGTCAAAAACAAGAGTCAAAGTTGCCTATAGCCTCTGCTTAAGGTTAGACAGAAAAAAAAAAACCTCCGATCCTAACTTTTTCTAATTACAATGCAAACAAAGTTTAATATACGCTAGCAGAAAAGCATTGGAAGGCAGCGTGAGCAGCATTCAAGACTTCAATGAGATGCTTAGTCTCAATACCCAACTGCCCTCCATCCGCACCCCACCATGTTAAGCGCCCGTTCACAATGAAGAACATCTTGTTGAGCTCCTTGCAACCAATGGAAGTTAGTAATGCCATAGTTTTGTTGGTTGAAGGAGAGAAGTCCGAACCCAAAGCTGTAATTCTCCTCCTGGTAAATATGCAAGCATGCTTTCAAGGCTCTTAGAAGTTTTGGCTTGAGGCTCTTGTCTTGAAGCTTGTTTTTGATCGAAGTAGCGGTTTGCATAATTTGGTTCTCAGCATATTCCATGGAACTCAATGCTAATACCTTTTTGCTTGTCATTTGGTTATTAGGGAGGGCAGCAAGGATAGCTTTGCACCTTTGCGTGCTATTTTTGCCAAGAGAGTTGTATTTTGTACATGCCTCGTCTATGTGAGGGTGAGCTCTTGCTATGGCTAGGTTAATGGTTATTGTTACAAGGGCAAAGGAAAATGAAAAGCTCTTCATTTTTGGCTTGCTCTTGTTGTTGCTAGCTGTTTTTCTCTGGTGAAAGGGTGAGATCAAACAATGTTTTATGGTGCACACCGTTCATAAGTTCTTATAGGAAGAGAAGGGGAGGGGGTTGGTTGGCAAACTGTTTTACTAACTAGTCAATTATGGAGTAAATTATTTGGAGGGTTTTAGGAGAGATTTTTAAGGTTCGCCGAAGGTATTTTGCTTTTTTCTATACATAGCTACCTCAAGCAACAAATCCAACTCGTTGGAAGTTAACTTTCACCATTTTGGCTCTCGGACAGATATATACAACTGTACAAGCGTGGTTAGAATTTGCATGTTGGAATTAGCCCAAATTGTGAGGGGAAAGAAACATTCATATTTTTTAAAGGCAAGAAGGCCCCTCAATGGATGATCTCCGGTGAAAAAAACCAGGGTCAACTAACATTGTACCAAGCTGGACATGGTAGAAACATTCATATTTGGCAAAAAGATGATATTTAATAGCCAGATCTATTGATCACTTAACAATAAAAACTTTGTCATGTTCAATTTAGGCTGCCTCATAGAACTTTCTTTGCGACAAAGCAAATGTGTTCTAAGTGATGAGAAAGCAGGAGGAATCCAACATCCGATACATGATCCATTGATACACTCTTTATCCCAAAAATATTCACACTCTTTATAAAGAGTTTTAGATAGTACAGATATAGTTAGGAATTGGAAACAATCTCTCCGTTTTCTTAAACACGGATAAGGTTACGTATACCTTGACCCTGAGCACCCCCATTTAATGGGATACACTCGGTTGTTGTTGTTCTTAGTTATATAGTTAAGATGTTTGAGGTAGTGCAGTACAAATAAGGTAATGTTGAATATAAGTCACACAAAGTATCCAAAAAAAAAAGTGCTCATTTTATTTTTGGACATATGAAACAGAAAAGTTTTCGCATTTGTTTGGGATAGAGGGATTACAATGTATCTGGACTTTTGTTAATTGATATCAAAACTCTGCCTCAACATAACAAATTATACTAAATCATATACTATTCTTAATAATTGATTAATTACATCATGAATTTCACAACAAACATATGTGGAAAAGTTTAAATGCTACACTTTAGGTCATTGATCAAACGCAAACATGCGTAGAGGAACACCCCAGGCTACAAAAAAATCTGAACTCCCCTGTCTAACCTTCTCATTATGATAATTTTAGTTGCGGGAGGATGCACCGGACTACAAAACATATCTCTAGATTCTGGTGCTCGTTACGATGTCAAATTAATATTTTTTAGCAGCCTTGCTGGCTTTAGAATAACGGATGACAGCATCCAAAGTGCTAGCCATATCCTCAAGATCCTTGTAATTCTTGTACATTTCGAGCTTCTTACCACTAGTTCCAGCCTTCTCAAGTCCTTTCTCACAAAACTTAGGGAAGTGCTTAGCCATTTGGCTGAACTTTGACGCCTCAGAATGATCATCAGAACTCTTACCCATCATAGATATGTATAGTCCCCTAAGTTCATGTGACATGTCTAAGTACATCTTCACGCAATGAGATAAGGCCTTCTTGATATTGACTTCAAGATCGTCTTCCCTCATTTTCTTCCTTGCCGTAGTAGTGGTGTCAGCAAACTCGTTTTGGACACGCCTGAGTACCTTTTGTGCAAACCTACTAGGCTTCACATCCTCCTTGTCACCTACAAGGGATTTGAGCATCGATGCGCAAGCGGTTTTTGAGCTACATTCTTTGCAAATCATTCCTATATTCAAAGTTTTTGATCCCTTGGGAGCTTCCTTGGGAACGTTGGTCATGGTAATATCAAAATCATCTTTGTTATCATGATCATCTTTTCCTTGTGAGATGGTAAAGGATACGGTTAATAGAAAAAAGATACAAAGGGGAATGAGCTTCATTATTGTTTTCTTTTGTTGAATTAGTCTCGACAAAGTTTCTTCTAGTTCAAAATGATTTCCTTATCCTTTATATCTCCTATCTGTGGAATTTGAAACCTTCATGTCCTAGGCAACACGGATGAATGCTAAATTGAGATGCATAAAGAGAAGACAATGGTTATCCATTGATCACTTACTCTGATTAGCAATTTTTGTCCGAAGAATCACACCAAATGACAATTGTCCACAAATTATATTTGCTTCTTGGAAAGAAGCTTAGCACGTCACCGCTCTACACTTATTATTAGTAACAATCATTACCAAACGTAAAATTATTTTACTTTGGTTTGGCTATTAAGTTTAACTTTTTGCAATCCCATAGGCAATGCGCGCTACAATTAGTCATTTGACATTTTAGTCTAGCTAAGATATTTAATTTTTTTTCTTGTTTGAAAATTGCGAATATTAAGAAAGTTTCATTTTAGAGCTGGTTTGATCCGCCATTTTAGAGAATACAAACTCATATCAAGAACTACTTTACATGGGTATTAAATTTTCGTGTTGAACCCAATGTTTTAAAAACTGGACCGGAGAGGCCAGTTTGACCAATTTAACCAGGAACCAGTGGTTTGGTCGATTTTCAAATCCGTTTAAATCGGGTTTGGTCAAAACGCTTAGACCGGACGGTTTAGACTGGGTTTTGGCCGGTTTTCCAACAAAAAAGACATTTATTAATTTTTATTTTAAATAATTTTAAAATACCGATTTTAGCCAGTTTTGAATACCGGTTGAACCAAATCAGTTGAAACTAGTGAATCAGTTAAGAGACCGGTTTGATCTTCGGTTTAGTTTTCTAAACATTGGTTGAACCATACATGAGTTTCGCCCTCTTTGGGTTTGTTTTCATAAAAAAAAAAAGGCCTTAGTTTAAAAAGACAAATTGTCCTTACATTAGTGGGCAAGCTAAGTGGGGTAGGCATGAGTGTAAAAAGTAATGTTTTGAAAATCGAACCGAACATTGAATTGATCTCTTAAGTGGTTTTACTAGTTCCACCGATTTAACTGGCTCAACCGGTATAAACACCGGTGGAAATCAGTATATAAAAGTGAAATTATAAAATATTTTTCAAACATATTTTTTTTTGTCGAAAATCAGTCAAACCCGGTCAAAAAACTGGTCAAAGATGGCCGGTTCAGGTCAGTCTAACCGGTTTAGACCAGCCCGGTTTAATCGGGTTTGGAAATCGGCTTGCCCACCGATTCCCGATCAAAACGGCTCATTCGATCTGGTTTTAAAACATTGGTAAAAAGAACACAAATTTGGGAGCTGAAGGATCATTTGAGCTAAAAATAAATGCTAACAAAGGAAGAAAAAAAAGGAGAGAGATATAGGCATGTTCTTTACAAGTAAAGTTAAATTCAATTGTCACACCAAAAAAAGAAGTTAAATTCAATTGAGTTTTTCGCTGTTCATTTCGTAAATTGTGTATATAAAAAGTTTTGATCCTAATATACATTCCTATTATTAATATATCATTGGAAACCATATAATTTCGTGAACCTATATTGTTAACAGGGTTTGACTGAGAATCAAAATAGTTAAACAAAATGTTCAGTTTCGGTTTAGTTCATTTGAGTTTGGTTCAGTTTAACAAAATTAAGTGGCCCATAGAGCGAGGTGAAACAAATGTTGATCGATCTCAAATTCTCAACTTATTTGCAATTTGCATTCTGTGCTTTGGTAGCCTTATGGGTCTTTATTAAAGCTTAGTCCCTGGACCTTTCAGACATTAACTGGGTTTGGCCCATTATGTATCTCATTCAATATTAACTGGGTTCACCTTGCTTCTGTTACTTTGAGGGGGTATACACTCACAGTGTAGCAAGTTAGCAAGCTAGCAATTCGCATAGACATCATCATCGTCACCAAACCCAGAAAATGGAGAAAATAACTCACAGAACAGTACAAGTCAACGGCATAAACATGCACATAGCAGAGCTAGGCCAACCTTCCAAAGGAACAATCCTTTTCCTACATGGCTTTCCTGAGCTATGGTACACATGGAGGCACCAGCTGATCACCCTATCAGCTGCAGGCTACAAAGCCGTAGCTCCAGACCTTCGAGGCTACGGTGACACTGACACCCCACCATGCCCTTCCTCCTACACGGCTTTTAACATAGTTGGTGATGTTGTTGCGCTGCTTGATCTCCTAGGTGTACCACAAGTGTACCTTGTTGGTCATGACTTTGGTGGCATTATGTCATGGCATTTTGCTACACTTAGGCCTGATCGTATTAAGGCTATGGTTGTTTTGAGTGTGCCCTTTGTTCCGAGGAGCTCGAAAATGAAGCCTACTGAGTGGACTAGGAATACTATGGGTGGTGATTTTTATCAGTGCAGGTTTCAGGTCTGTTTCTTGTCTTTTGACAAATAAAGTTTTGGTTTTGAAATTAGTGTATAAGTTTAACTGTGAGTTGTGTTGATTGTCATTGTCAATCGTTTCGTTTTTGGTGTTTTGGAGCTTTTCTTGGTGGGTATGTTTCTGTTAGATGTGACAATGCAAATTGAATGGATGTATACTCATACTAGTATGACTCTAATTTCAGGATTTCACTACTTGAATTAAGATTTGAGACTATATTTCCAATTCAACATATACCCTAGTTAATTATGAATCAGGATTAGATGGATTTTGATTCTCTTTTCAATGTGAGGCCAAAGTCCGCCTTCTTTTGAACATCATCAGACAAAGAAAAATTGAAATCCAGATGTTCATTTTATACCTTTGGAGGAAGTTTAAAAGGAGTGTTTGGTAATCTCTTTAGGCTAGACTTAGATCACTCTTAAGATACTGGATTCACCCTCTTTAACCGAACTACTCCTAAACTGAAGTGATGAACGGAATGGTAGTTATAAGTTGTAAGAAGACTTATGTTGGAGTGAACTGAACTGAAATGAATACTACTCGAGTCACCTGGATTGGACTGATCTGATCTGAAATAAAATGAACTGAACGAAAATGAAATTGATAATTGGGGTGAGCGAGTCATGGAAAAGGTGCCTTACCTTTCTCTTTGCTAGCGGGACTGCGGGAGTCTTCTTTTTTGTATGCTTGCCGTGGTGTGACATGTGTGATTGTAAAGGTGGCGTGTAGTACATTTGAGGAGAGGTGCTTTCCTGAAAATAATCCAAATTCACCTATGAATCTCATCAATTGAATAGACAACAGGAGGATAGGCATGTTAGTTTTTATGTTTATGATCTATAGCTGCTGAATACTGTCCTGCAGGAACCTGGAGACATGGAAGAAGAGTTTTCAAAAGTTGAAACTGCAAAAGTATTGAAGCAATTCCTGACCTGTAGGGATCCGCTACCCCTCTGCTTTCCTAAAGGGACGTTTGCGGCATGGGCTGAAACACCGGTCACCTTACCTCCATGGCTTTCCGAGAGCGACATTAATTATGTTGCTGATAAGTTCAGAAGAAAGGGCTTTACTGGAGGATTTAACTACTACAGAGCAATTGACCTGTATGTTTCTTCTGAATCGTTTAATTGTTTTAGGCTTTTAGCTATCCTTTAGCATGTGGTGTTGATGAAGTGTGTACGATTGTGTGCGTGTATGCTTAATTGTGTCAAAGGGATATATCGTTGAAATCAGGTAGATAAAGCCAAACATATATTGTCGAATAAAGGTGCCATGGCCCATGAGTGATGAATCCTCATGATCAAGAAAAATATGTAACAGCAAACTGCAATATATACATTGTCCGAAGATTGAAGTGTTCTCATTATAGTAGCAACTTATTCTTGCAGGACATGGGAGCTGATGGCACCATGGACCAGGGTACAAGTAAAGGTGCCTGTGAAGTTCATCGTAGGAGATCAGGATTTGATCTACCATTTACCTGGCAACAAAGATTACATACACAAAGGAGGCATGAAAAGAGATTTGCCCTTTCTGCAAGAGGTAGTGGTTATGCCAGGAGTCGGTCACTTCATAAATCAAGAGAAGCCAGCTGAAATAAGCAACCATATACAAGAATTCTTTGCAAGATTCTAACCCTGTAGCATTTTTCAACATGTTTTCGTTGAGTTTATGATGCATTTGGTTTCTAGACGTCCTTTGTAGTAAATCCTAGCATTTTCAGCTTCGAGAATGTTGATTTGTTATGCAGATGATCCATTGAAAACCGATTGTAAATAGGATTACTGTCTTGAAAGTTGAAATGACAGATTGTTATATATTCCGTCACATTTTTCAGAACAACTCTTTTCCTTACTGTAGAATCCGAAATACACTTCAGATTCTCACTTTCATTTGTAAAGATTTATCCTATTTGACGAGTTTCTGAGTAACCAGTTTCTTCTTCAACTGAAACATTTCCTTCAGTCATTATAAAGTTTGAAAATGCCACCATCACAGTAATCTTTTTCAGGTTTCCCTTGGGTGAGGTGAAGAAATCTGCCTTACCGTTCTCAGGTCAATTTGGAAGCAGGGAGCAAACATGTATAGCAGGTTCTGAAATTTTACCTAAACAGCAACATGATTCACATTAAGTTCCTAACCATCCAAGTTCAATGCCTTTTGCATCTGTAACAGATTTAGTAACCTAAAAACAAGCAGTATAATATACAAGGAGGCAGGGAAGTTTTACTCATGGAGACAGAGTAGGGAAGTTAGGACTTGGGACTAGGGAGTCACAGAACTGTGCATCATGAAATCCAACACAGAACATTGTAACAGACTAACAGAAATTGTAGAACAGTAACAACGCAGAAATAGAGTGTACTGACTACTGACTTACTGAGTAGTGAGAGGGTAACAACTAGGCTAGCCCAACTGGGGTTGAAAGCGGAACGTAAAGAGGCCCACTGGACCCCAACTTAATGCCAATATGGGCTTAACTAATAAACCGACGGCCAAACTAATGAAAACAAGTGAATAAGGTTATTTAGTACTGGAAAAAATTGTTTGGTACTCAACCAACTTTTTTCTATGGGATAGTACCGAACCAACTTTTTTTTTTGATGGGATAGTACCGACTAACTTTTTCGTTTGATTGTGAGTGTGTAGATAAAATTTGATCGGATAGTGTATGAAGGTGGGCTACCTCAGAGATTCAGTATCAACCACTATACCAAGATCTCCTATGGTACGGACTAAATATGTGAAGTTAGTTAGATTAGCAAGCAATTTCATTCCGCTTAAGCTAAATGAGGTCTCTAGTTCGAACCTCATTATGGCCCTGTTTGGCAATTAGTTGTAGCTGGTACTCGTTGGGGTGATAAAGGTAGCTAAACCAGCTACTCGTATTTACCAAACACGTTTTTTGAATCTTATCGACTGTTTTTTTTTGTCAAACCAGTCAAGCATGAATAAGCTGCCCAAAAAATCTGACCAGCAATATATGCAGGGACCCTCATAGCCTCATTGGTATCACTATTATCATTATTCTACATCATTAACAATTATAACAACAGTAGCTCAAATAAACGATTCAACTGAGTTCAATTTAATTCGAAACAACTCAAGAAGAACATGTAAATTCACAAGTCATCTTGGGAGCACATTCATCAAAAAAGCATAATCAAAATCAGATTCTAATCAAAAGGAAAAAAAGTCGGATTTGATATGTTAAAAGCACTTTACTTTCATCATTTCAATTACTTTTAATTTCTCAATTAACGTATCCATCTACTCCAAAGAAATCAAATCCTAGCATGGAGCCAAAGCTTTGATCACCTACCATTTCATTTCGTGGCAAGCTAAATGCATAACACGAGTGTAATTGTCAACATCACATGACCATCCCACTGTAACCTTAAACCAATAAAAAAGTTATAAAATGACAAAATAACTAAAGAGAGTGAACCAAGACCACTGAACTTCCAACATACCGATAAACACAAACAGCAGACAAAACAGTAAAAACACCACCACTTCCACAGTTCCACCCAACCAAACCATCAAAAGAAAATGGACAATATCCAACACAGAACTGTGCATGTCAACGGCATAAACATGCACATAGCAGAAGTACAACAAAACCCCACCAAAGACGTTACCAACAACCGTACAATACTCTTCCTACACGGCTTTCCAGAGCTCTGGTATTCCTGGAGACACCAACTCCACTCTCTCTCATCTCACGGCTACAACACAGTAGCACCAGACCTACGTGGCTACGGTGACACTGATGCACCAACTTGTCACACTTCCTACACGTCCTTCCACGTTGTTGGTGACCTTGTTGCATTGCTGGACGTACTTGGTATTGAGAAGGTGTTTTTAGTCGGTCATGATTGGGGAGCTATCATTGCATGGAACTTTGCCCTACTAAAACCTGACCGTATTATTGCTTTGGTTAACCTTAGCGTGCCTTTCACTCCAAGGCATCCGACTGTTAAGCCTGTTGAAAAGTTTCGTAAGGCTTTGGGTGATGATTTCTATGTTTGTCGGTTTCAGGTAGTTTTCTGTTATCTGGGTTTCTTGCTATTTTTGGTTCTAGTCACTTTTAAGTTGAGTATTTTGGGAAAGTGCATTTTGGGTATTGTTTGATTTCTAGAATTGGAAGTTGGTTTATGTTGTGATTTGTGAAAATGTTTGATTGGGGGAGAAAATGATGTTGGCTTTTGTCTTTTGCTGAATTAATTTAATTTGGTGAACTGTTTTGTATGTTTATGAGTTATGAGTGATGACATTAACTGCAATTTTAATTTGTTTTTTTTTTTTTTGCCAAGTTTACCATTTCTTGATGGATTGCTCCAAGTGGCTATTTCAGCCTTTCAGGGCAATCAATGATGGTTATTGGATACAGATTATAGTTTTCCTATCTGTATCTTTGACATGGTGATGCAAATAGTACAAAGTTCAGCCTATGTTGCACGGACACTCCGACCCTCCCCTCCTAGGACGAGACACAAGAATAGAATTGTAAAATTGCACTACTTTTGGAGTTTCTAAACCAATTACGTGTCCGACACAGCGCCTGAGTGAATTGTCCGTGCTACGGAGGTGTTCAGCTTTTGTTTCCCCTCTTTTTCTGTGAGGCAATAAATTTTACTGATTGTTTCCGCTTTCCAGAGAAAGTTTGAGGGATATGGACACTATTGTCAAGACTTGGAAGTAGGATGTTTGTC